>JAAEAF010004091.1:0-140572 GCA_011037195.1 Triatoma infestans | reverse complement strand
TTTTGTTAGCAGTTATCGTTTTTAAAAGGTATTAATAAAAGCAATATTCAATTTTTTTTTCTAAAATTTCAGGTTCTAGATTTAGTTATACAAATTTTCAATGATGGAGGAAATTCTAAATTAGCAATTCCTGAACCGCCCGCTGCCTGTCCATTTCAAGAATCAGAAATCAATCCAGCTACAACAAAAGAAGAAAAATATCAAGCATATAAAAAGAGGATGTTGATAAGACGAAAGAAAGCTGAAATGTATTCTTTATGGTGCGATGCGCTTTATAAACTTTCTTTAGCAAATCATGTAAGTTATAAACGTATATTATTTCTTTCTCTTATTCCTAGTAAGAGGAAGTATTGTATTCGTGTCAAATTTTCGATATCGAGTTTTCACAGGAAATACATGTTTTGAGGTCCCCTGAGTCCAAAAAAAGTAGTTTTTAGATTATTGTGGGTGTGTGTATGCAACAGCATAACTTAAAAACTAAAATTTGCTGTAACTTCAAACTAGATATTCCATTTACAATGTATTACAATTGGATCTGACAGTAAGTTGTCTGTCAAAGTACCTCAACTGGAAGTACCACTTTACTAAACAATTTTCTGTTCGATTAAATCTATAAAACCGACGGATTTCATTAAATTTGATAAACTAATTGTGAATGTAGAGATCTATCACTTTTGTTTGAAACTATTTTCGAAAAATTCATTTAAAGAAGTTTGGAGGAGGAGGAGAGCTGCTTTCCAAAAAAAATCATTTTATATCATACATATGTACCTTTATATAAAACTGAATACATACATTTAGTAAAAATTATAGGTTTGAAAAAATTTGTCAATTACAGTTACGTGAACTGCAATAAGAAAAAGTTGAGTGGGTGTTTTACACCACATTTTTTTTTTTAGTTTCTTTTGTCTATAAGTTGCATTGCGATCACGTCAGATTTTCGAAATTGAATTAAAACGGGAAATCGCCGAAAGTTGAAATTTAATGTTTCGTTTATAACCAAAGGAGTTTTGGTTATTATGAACTTCTTAGTTAAATTGGGACAACTGGGAAAATGACTTTCCTGAATGGATTTTTTAGTTCTTGGAATTTCTCGAAACTGGCTTTAAGATTTTTCTTTAAATATTATGTACATACTACATACTTTGTAAGGCTTATCACTTCATTTTTTTAACATATTTATTTTTTTTTAAATTCCTATCTTGGGGGGTTTCTGGCGTGATGTTTGAATTTTCTCTAAAGTGCCATTTCATTATATAATAGGATTCTCTCCTTTATATAATGTTAATATTAATTGTGTTGCCAAAATTCCGAGTTTGAAGAGAAACGGTTGAACGCAAGTGCGATTTTACTGAACATTTCTCGAATTTGCTGCCATTTTATTAATATCGACTCCAATAGGTTCTTCAAAAGTTGATATACTAATGTAAACAATATTTATGTTTGGCCTTTGTTAATGAAGCAAGCTAAAATTTATGTTTGGCTGGGGCCAAAGAAGAAACTTTTTATTTTTAGAAAGTTTATTCTACGTTTCGGATACCTTTGGTGTCCTTCCTCACGAACTACAAAACATAAAATACGGATATAAAGAAAATTGTATGATAAAATTAAAACATATAACAATTAAACAATAATAAAAAGATATGATACTTGTTAAGGAAGAATAGGGAGTTAAATGTTGGAGAAGGTTATTGTTTTGTTGTAGAATAAGGTATGCTTGCAAAGAAAACAGAGAGGGGAAATTTTTCCAAGTTGGGAAACATGAAGAGTGGTAGAATTGAAAAACAAATCAATTAGTAATTATAAGAGAAATAAATGAAGATAAATAAACTAGAAAATGAATGGAAAGTATAGAAAGTTGGTATGTGTAATTTAGGGGAGGGGGGCTGAGGAAGCGGAAAATGTTGCTGTAAGAAGAGGTAATGACGTCCTTGTCTTTTTCGTAGTTGATAGAGTTATGGTTGAGGTTAATGTGGATGGATTCAGAAAGAAGTCGCTTTAGGTGGTTGGAATGGGTGGTTAGGACAAAAAAAAAAGCTCCCCCCCCCCCACTAAATTACACATACCAACTTTCTATACTTTCCACTCATTTTCTAGTTTATTTGTATTCATTTATTTCTCTTATAATTACTAATTGATTTGTTTTTCATTTCTACCAATCTTCATATTTCCCAACTTGGAAAAATTTCCCCTCTCTGTTCTCTTTGCAAGCATACCTTATTTACAACCAAATAATAACCTCCTCCAACATTTAACAGGTATCATATCTTTTTATTATTGTTTAATTCTTAAATTTTTTAATTTTATCATACAATTTTCTTTATATCCGTATTTTTTGTTTTTAGTTCCTGAGGAAGGACACCAAAGGTATCCGAAACGTCGAATAATCTTTCTAAAAATAAAAAGTTTCTTCTTTGGCCCCAGCCAACTAATTTTTTAGCTTGGTTAATATAGTAATTATAGTTTGTAGACCTACCATTTTTATTTAAAATTTTTTCCGGGAAATTTGATTTTAGAAGTGTTTGCAACGCTGGAGATCACGCTATAATATATAATATTATAATCTCTGAACATTTATTAAAAAGGCCAAGTTCAAAGGAAATTTGACAATTCAATTTTGAGATTAACTTTTATTTTTAATTCAGTTTAGGGACAAAATATTTTGGCTTCCCCACAACATGGATTTCAGGGGCAGAGTATATCCATGTCCGCCACATCTAAATCATTTAAGTTCTGATATGTCGAGATCTCTTCTTTGTTTTGCAAAAGGAGAACCTCTGGGAAAGAAAGGTCTGGATTGGTTAAAGGTACGTTTTAATTGTGTATTATAATAGCATTTATAAATATATTTTTATTGTATATACATTTTCCATAAAATATAGTTCATTTTTAGATTCATGTTGTTAATTTGACTGGATTGAAGAAGAGAGATTCAGTAACTGAAAGATTAGCATATGGAAACTCTATTATTCCTTTGATAATTGACTCAGCTGAAAATCCATTAAATGTAAGTAGTAATACAAGATCATTCTACTTATTCAGTTTGAGAAGACAATCTAGTAAATCATAAAAATTAATTAATTTACACTAAAATATCTATTTTAGGGTAAAAAATGGTGGATGGAATCAGAAGAACCTTGGCAAACACTGGCTGGTTGTATGGAAATTCGAAATGCTTTACAATGCCCAGAAGGGCCAGAGAAGTATATCAGTCATTTTCCAATACACCAGGATGGTTCATGCAATGGTTTGCAGCATTATGCTGCATTAGGTAGAGATACTGCGGGCGCTTACAGTGTGAATCTATCACCCTGTGAAAAGCCACAAGATGTTTACAGTTGTGTGGCGGCTCTAGTAAGGAGTAATTTTTTTTTTAAATCTAGGTTTCTTTCTTCTTCGTTTTGTTTTTTATCAGTTTCATTGTACGAAACATTTATATATAAAATTGTAAAAACAATGTAATATTACGAAAGTGCTTGAATTTATATTGCATGTAGTAGGCACACAGTCCCGGAATCTATTAAATGGACTTCATTGCGTTCTGATAGGTATAACAACATATTAGAGTCTCTTCCATCTCCCCACAGCATCAGCAAGTGTACTGCGGCTTTCTAGGGCCTACTTCTTTCTTTGGGGCCTCTGAAGTCTGCATTGTTCCGTGTTGCCAGCATGCTACCAAGTAAATTTTTGCCTCAATGCATGCTTCAGTCCTACCAGTCCTGGGAAAGTCTTTTTCCTTCCTCATCGTGTCAGTGCTCTTCTTAAAGAGATAGGTCGCTTACACGACACAAAAAGGTTGTTTGTCATAAGTGTGGTTTACTGCGCCTTTTCTTGCCAGAATGCCATCTACATCTTAGCAGTTTGGCAAGTCTTCATTGTTTCGTCATCCATAAACATGCTTGTCACCGTATTTTTCATAAGCCACTACTACCACTTGGTAAGTGGCTAATGAACCAAGCATAAATATATAACTATTTTGCAGAAATAAAACATTAGAAACTGATCTTACGTTAAACTAATAATAACTGTAATCTTAGTCATGAATATCAAACGAAATATCTTGTTCGAATTTTTTCAAATTTTTCGGACTTAAGATGTGTCAACATATAAACAATCAGATTGAAACAAATTGACAAAACAAAATATTTTTGATTCAGAAGAACTTATTTAATAATATCTAGTGAGAGTAAACATTATAGCACTTTTTGGGAATATGGCAATCTGACAGTAAATGATATCGTTAAATTTTATGTCCAATTTTAGGTGGAAAGAGAAAGAAACAAAGATGCCGCTGCTGGAATTAAAATTGCACAGGTTCTTGAAGGATTTATCAGGCGGAAAGTAATCAAACAAACTGTTATGACGACAGTTTATGGAGTCACAAGATTTGGAGCTAGGCTACAGATTGCAAAACAGTTAAAAGGTTAAATTTAAAATTCATATAATTAATGCTAAATTAAAAGCTTTACATTTTTACTTTCTCTTACTCCTAGTAAGAGGAAGTATTGTAATCGTGTCAAATTTTCGATATCGAGTATTCACCGGAAATATCCGTTTTGAGGTCCCCTGAGTCCATAAAAGTGGTTTTTAGCAAATGGTCTGTGTGTGTGTGTGTGTGTGTGTGTATCTCAAAAACGAAAACCGCACAACGTTAAACTTGATATATTCCTTGATTGTATCACCGTGGATCTGAACACGGCTACGTTTCTGTCAAAATTCACACCGGAAAGGTACCACTTTACTAGTTGGATTTTTTACTTTTTTGCGATTTCCTCAAAAATGGCTCCGACGATTTTCTTTAAACGTTAAACATCAACCACACATACAAACAGCTACAACTTTTATTAGAAACATTTCTCCGGGAAAATGCATTGAAGGGCACTTTTGGGAGAGGGGTGGGGTTAGGTTTCCATCTAAAGTGCTTTTTCAGTTTATTAGACAATTCTGCCATCTAAATAATGTTAATTAGAATTAAATATGTTGTTGAAATTCTGAGTTTGAAAAAAATCGGATAACCGGAAGTGCGTTTACTTTACCACTTTACTAAAATGATTTATTCACTTTTTCGCAATTTTCTCAAAAATGGCTCCGACGATTTTTTGAAACTACATATATAAACTAAACATGCAAAGATCTACAACTTTTATCTAAAACATTTCTCTGGGAAAATTTTTTTTAAGGGCACTTTTAGGGGAGGGGTGGGGTTAGATTTTCATCAAAGTGCTTATCCTAGTTGATTATACAATTCTATCATCCAAACATAATTAGTTAGAAATAAATAGATGCAAAATTCCGAGTTTCAAGAAAATTAGTAAACCGGAAGTGCGCTTTTACTGAACAGTTTTTTCAGTTTTCGACGAATTTCATTAAATTTGGTACACAAACTCTAAATTTTGTCAATTATCATTTTGAGAACTGGAGTAAGAGAAAGTTGTGTGAGTGTTTCACACCAGATTTTTTTTGTTTATTAAGCATTTGATAATTTGCTATGTTTCTCTAAAGCAAGTGAGATTTGATGGAATTTTCGTTATCTCTCTTTCTTTAATAAATTTATCGATATGTCGACGCGCGCACTTATCCGATCCGACCGGCAACGAAACGCGCCTCTGCAGCCCGGAACTGAATGCCGTAGCGCGCATTAACGGCATATAATCGCGCATAACCGGCAAAATCACGATTATAGCAGTCAGTGGATTAGTTTATTTCATCGAAGATGGATCCAAAAGTTATTATTGTGAGTTTGCTGTGTGAGGAAGAGGAACAACGAAATGAACAAAAGAAACTTCCACAAAGGAAGCGTAATAAATGGGTGCATGAAATTTGTAAAGAGGGAAACACGGAAAGTGAATTTGCTATTTATTTCCTGATTTAGTGGGTAATAAAGATAAATTTTTTCAGTACTTCAGAATGCATCTTGTTTTACACAGTGTAATGTTAATAATCATATGTACCTTTTTTGATTTAGAAATTAAATAAAAAACAAATTAATTATTTACTATTATATAGCTTAACATACGTGGTTGCCTCATGTGCTCCGATATTTCCTTCCAGCAATTATTTTTCCGTTCTTGATTGGAATAGTTTTTGTCACCAAACTCGTACAATTCCTTGTACCCACTAATGAGTATTATTAATGTTTCTTCATCCATTTCAGACCAATTTTATTTTTCTAGTTCCTTTCGTTGTAGTAGCGCTCACTACTCACGACGCAACGCACAGACTGACCGCGAAAATATTCCATCCCGAGTTTTCAGCGTTAGATGTGAATCGTTGTGGTCCCTACTCCGAATAGTACGCGTTCAAATACGCTAAAGTGTATAGTGAATAGTGTTCATTTCAAATACACTAAAGAATTAATTGTCGACCGTCGTGATGCGATCCGTTGCCGAGCGGATCGGACAAGTGCGCGCGTATCCTAACTTAACGATTTTATTTTGAGATTCCTCAAAACTCTTTTGAACTTTTGTAACAGTATGTGTATTTTGTAACAGTCGTGGTTCAGTTCTAAATGCCGTAAACTGGGTTCAAATTATTTAGCTTTTGCATTGTTATTGTTCAAAGAAACAGTCAGAAATACATAAATATCCTCAGGGAAGGGATTAGCTCAGTGGTAGCGCGCTGGACTAGCAACGGAGATCTCGGGTTCGAATCCAGCCATGCTACCCTTAGATTTTCTCTTCTTAGGAGCCCCTACAGCTCACTGTCTGGTGATAGACAGCGTTGTCTGTAACGGGAGAACACTGTCCGGAGGCCGGCAGTGCACTGAGAAGGCTCTGGTCGCAAATGACCACAGATGTTGAGACGAAATTTTCCGGTCGAAATTTTCACAGATGAAATAAAAAAAAAAAGAATTATTCTCAAAAGTTTGAACCAAAAAATAATTTTTGTTTAATCATTTTTTTTTATTGTTACTTCCTCTTACTCCTAGTAAGAGGAAGTATTGTAATCGTGTCAAATTTTCGATATTGAGTTTTCACCGGAAATATCCGTTTTGAGGTCCCCTGAGTCCAAAAGAGTGGTTTCTAGCAAATGGTCTGTGTTGTGTGTGTGTGTGTGTGTGTGTGTATGTATGTGACAGCATAGCTAAAAAACGAAAAATCGTAGAAAGTTCAAACTTGATATTACGTTTAGGTATCACCATGGGATCTGACGGTGCGTATGTGTCAATATTCCTCAACCGGAAGTACCACTTACTAGTTGTTTTTTTTACGTTTTTGCGATTTTCTCAAAAATGGCTCCGACGATTTTCTTTAAACTTGGTATATCAACTACACATACAAAGAGCTACAACTTTTATTTGAAACATTTCTCCAGGAAAATTCATTTAAGGGCACTTCTGGGGGAGGGGTGGGGTTAGGTTTTCATCTAAAGTGCTATTTCAGTTTATTAGACAATTCTGTCATCTAAATAATGTTAATTAGAATTAAATATGTTGTTGAAATTCCGAGTTTGAAAAAAAATCAGATAACCGGAAGTGCGTTTGTTTTGACACTTTACTAAATGATTCTTTCATTTTTTTCGCGATTTTCTCAAAAATGGCTCCGACGATTTTCTTGAAACTTCGTATACAAAATAAAAATGCAAAGATCTACATCTTTTATTTAAGACATTTCTCTGGAAAAATTCATGTAAGGGCAGTTTTAGGGGAGGGGTGGGGTTGCAGCTTCCCCTAAAGTGGTATCATAGTTGATTATACAATTCTATCATCCAAACAAAATTAATTAGAAATAAACAGATGGCCAAAATTCCAAGTTTTAAGAAAATTGTAAGCCGGAAGTGCGCCTATACTGAACAGGTTTTTCAGTTTTCGACGAATTTCGTTATATTTGGTACCCAAACTATAACATTTGTCAATTATAATTTTGAGAACAGGAGTAAGAGAAAGTTGTGTGAGTGCTTCACACCAGATTTTTTTGTTTTTAGATATTGATGATTTCCCAAAAGAACATGTTTGGCAAGCATCAACCTATCTTGTGGCCAAAACTTTTGCAAGCTTAAGGGAAATGTTCTCATCAACAAGAGAGATTCAGGTAGGAAAATATATTGCGTAAAGTTTGAATTAATTTTGTAGAATTATTGTAGCTTTTTTTCCAAACATGATTCTATTTTTACTTTTTTGTACTTCTTATAAGATGAAGTATTCAGTTTTGTAATGATTTTTCTCTAAAATGGCTCCAACAATTTGTACTATTTGCCTGTGAAAATTGTACTTTTAAGCAAATTTATTATTCAGAACTGAAACAGAATTGCAGTCAGAGAAAATCATTACTATTACAAAACCAGATTTTTTTATACCCATTTTTTTTAAATAGGACTGGCTTACTGAATCAGCTCGCCTAATTTCTCAAATCTGTGGACAAAATGTAGAATATGTAACTCCTTTAGGATTACCTGTAGTACAACCATACAGTAGATTTTCTAAAGTTAATGGTAATAACAAAGCAAGCACCACATCAAATATTAATTGCCATTATGGAATGGATATGTTTGAGTAAGTTTAGCTGAAGTATTTATTTATTTTTTCTTAAAATATACAAGCAGAATGTTTGTTCAATTAATTTAATTTTGTAATTATTATTAATATTATAGAAGGCCAAATGTAATGAAACAAAGGAATGCTTTTCCACCAAATTATATACATTCTTTAGATTCAACACATATGATGTTGACATCTTTACATTGTGAACAGGCTGGTATTACATTTGTTTCTGTTCATGATTGTTTCTGGACTCATCCAAATACGGTACATATAATGAATAAGGTAATTTTTAATTCTATATAATTATTAAGTTTGGTATTGTAATTTTAAAGCCTTCTTCAATGTAAAATAGTATGAATAAATTTATCGATATCTCGATATTTCCATCGATACTTTATGAAAGAAATAAAACTTAGGTTTCATTTTGAGATTCCTGCAAAACTCCTTTTAATCTTTTTAACAGTGTATGGTTATATAGCTGTGATATTCGCAGAGATAGAGTCCCTAAATGATTGAATATGTGGATGGGCCCCGCAATGCCCGGATAACATCTGGGATTTTATCCATCATAGCATGCATTTTTCTGATGTTCCTTACCAGTTTCGGCTTTTCAACCAACGTCACACAGTTCATGTATCAAATTCGTGTAGAGAGTTGACTTCAACTTGTTGATTAAAACAAGTTAAGTGCGTAACAGAAATATTAAGTTGAAGTAAACTCTCTACAAAACTGGCTACATGGAACTCTGACGATGGATGAAAATCCGAAACCGATCATGACATCAGAAATATGCATGCTAAGAAGGATAAAATTTAAGATCCCTGAATGCGTTGTCTTTTCCACTTTCCTCCTTATAGATTATCCCAACCTTTTAAATGATCAAAATTCTCATATTCACTACTCCTCCTGCAGAAAAAGTTGGTGTATACAACTATAATCCTACACTTTTGTCGACACCAAAAATTATCTATATTCACACATTTCTAAACACCATATCAATAGACTATTTTGGGAAATAAATTTCCGAAAGACAAACAAAATTTTTAATTTGAATTTTATTGAATGATCTGATTAATCTAAATCTCAAACTATTTCATCGAATTTGTCTTTTAAACACAAAAAGTCTCATTTTTTTTTTTTTTTGTATTGTTTAGATATGCCGTGAGCAATTTGTTTCTCTCCATTCACAACCAATTTTAGGTAATCTTTCTAAATTCTTAGTTGAGAAATATAGTTATTCCGAAAGGTTAGTTCATTTCTTATATATGTAAATTTATAAATTAAAAAAATATAAAGAATTATTTGATTAGATATGTTTTAATTTAATTTTTTTTTTCCAGTGATGATGTTTTGTATGAACCAGTTAATATAACTATGGCAAAACATAATTTAAATAAATGTTTAAAACAAGTACCAAATATAGGCGATTTCAATCTTTCTGACGTATTAGAATCAGTATATTTCTTCAGTTGACTGCATTCACTTATAGATATAAACATAATTGGTAATCCAATCTGTGATAGTAATTTCTAGTTTTTCTTTTTGTTTTGTTCTAATTTTTATGGTGCCTGTGTTCGGGCCATTTTTCTTTTGGGTTTAGATTTGCTTTTAGTAAATATCATAATTAAAGAAGTAATTAGTATCAATATTTTTAAGTTACCAAGTAAAACTCTTGGACATTAAATTTTTTTTTTTTAATGAAGTAGTTTTCTTATTTAAAACATTTTTTTCCTAAATTGTTTACATTTTCAATAAGTTAACTTTTTTCTGTAAAGATTTACTTAGAATGAAATATGTAAAGAACTGGCTACCAAATTAATTTTTTATTTCATTTTAAGAAACTTTGAATAATTGTAACGGGCAATTTATGTTTTTTTTTTGTAATAAATAAAATACTACAATCTATTTTTTTTTTATTTACAAATATCTCTTCTTAGCAGAAATGTATCTCCAAAAAGGAGATTCATTTTTTTTCCAAGATGTAAACAATTCATAGCTGGGATGTGTTAGTGCAGAGAAAAATCCACTTACATTTTATTTGAACTAACGAGATCAAGTTTAACAGCAAATAAATATTACAACAAATATTCATCCTAACTAGCAAAGGAGTAAAGTAGTTCTAGAATAAATCATAAACACTGTACCGCTTGAACTAGTGAACTAGTTAATAGTTGTTGCGGTTGGTTCCGCAGAGCTATTTTCCGTGACAGTCTGCCTCTTTTTGTGGTCATCGACCGGTTTCAGGCGTTCGCCCATCATCAGGACGTTTGCGACAAACACAAACGTGGAGTGTATCAGCTGTATTTGCTCTGTGCAAGTCTTGTTATTACACTGTTTGACACAAACATCCTGATGATGGGCGAACGCCCGAAACTGGTCAATGACAACAAAAAGAACCAGGCTATCACGGACAAGATCTCTGAAACTAGTTAATAGTTGCTCTTAGTTAGTTTTAAAAAACAAAAAACAAACCAACTAATAGCCGGTTGCGGCTATTATTTTTAAGATAAACAAAATAGACAGAACAAAACAAACATAGGGGCGGTATGGGGTATAGAAGCTACATTCTAGAATAATTCAGAAATGATTTTATTATTTTGTTTAATTTTTTTTTAAATTTAAGGCGCGTAAACATATCATCTGTGGTCATTGGCGCCCTGAGCCTTCTCAGTGCACTGCCGGCCTTCGGACAGTGTTCTCTCGTTACAGACAACACTGTCCATCACCTGACAGTGAGCTGTAGAGGCTCCTAGGAAGAAAAAATCTAAGGGTAGCACACCTGGACGCGTACCCGGTCCTCTCGCATGGGAGTCCAGTACGCTAACCACTTAGCTATTCCCTTCTCTATATTTTGTTTAATACTTCACTTTGTTTAGTCAAGTTCGCAGCACGATGTCGCCCCGCCTATTCTGATAATTTTTCTCGCAGATTTTTATGAAAACTTCTCCGTTTTAATTTTCGCAGGCAACAATTAAATCGAAACGTTTGCGCTTCTTCGATCATTAACATAAATATGGTTTTGCGATTTCACAGTATTAATTGAAGAATGTTATTTAACTTAGCTAAATGTATCTTACAAATTTGAAATAATTTTGCTAAATAAATCTAGATAGAAATACTGCACTAATTTTTGCCGCATCTGCAAAATTATATGCGATCTAACCAACTTATCGTGATCAGTGAAACAAACATTTCTCCCGTAGGAAATCTCTTGAACCATCTCTAACCACATGCCAATAATATTCTTACCTTTTTTTAATATAAAATGTTTTACAGTATTTACTTAAAGATTAGGTTACTTTTGTAGGGCAAAATCCACATCTAATAGACAAAAAAAGGATGTAATTTTCTGTCCAAACTATCTATATAATCTATCTTAATATTTATCAGGCATTGTGTCTTCTTGTTTTCGAGCAACAAACTGCTAATATCAAAGCTATTTTTACTTCTTTTTTCAGAGCAGCCAAGTTTTAAGGTTATAGGCTACATTTCTTATCAGTGGAGTCTGGACTTTAAAGGTCGTCCCATATAATGTGAACTAATTCGTTCTGAATTCCGTTAATGAAGAGAGGAAATATAGTTCTCTAAGTTATTATTATTATTATTATTAAATTTATCAATAAGTTGCATCCTGTAACTTTATAGTTAAGATAAGTAATTTTTTTACAAAAGAAGATACTAGAACAAAATATTCTAAGAAACATAGAATGACACAATAATAATTCAGCTTGTTATAACAATTGCAAGCCGCTTGGCAATAATATAACTAGCTTAATATCGAATAGAAATTGAAATAATTCCCATATTTACGAAAGAATTCAAAATGATGGCTATATTAAATCCTTAATGTACAATTTGCATTTCTAGGGTAAACTATAAATCTCCTGAACTTTGAATGTAGACTATTTATTAATTTGTGACTGGTTAGTAATTAAATATAAATTAAAACAAACAAACAAAAACTCCATTTTGTGTAAGTAATGTAAATGAGTAATACAAATAAATTGTTAACTAACTATTAAAGGAAAAATGTATATTTGTGTAAAACTTTAGAATTAAATGATTTTTATATGACTCGCTAGTTTTTAGCATTTTTATTGTATCTTAAACATGCAGTATTTGATGCTGATATATATATATATATATATATTTTGTAAAAAAATATTAAAGAAAACAAATCAAAGAAATTATTATATAAAATTAGAAGTGTTTGTTTCCTAAAAATTTAATGGTTGCCCATTTAATGTTCACATTCTAAAAACAGACTTGTTAATTAAACTTGTATGTATGCAATTGTAAAATTATTTAGTACTTTAATAAAGTATAAATTGTATATTCCCTAACTTATAAATCGTATATTCCCCTAAATTATAAATCTGTAATTTAGTTTTCATTATTAGATTACCTTTATATACCTATTTCTATTAATAAAAGATAAAAAAAATGATATTCATGTCAAAAGAAAAATAAGAGAAAGTGAATAAAAGTTTGAAATTACACAATTATTACAGAAATTGACCGCCATTTTTAGTAGAAACTATATTTTTGATAGTTCTAATTACTGCCACCAGACAGTGAAACTTTCTTGATGGAGCAAATTATTGATTCTAAAATTGGCCACCAGATCTCAGCAGCTATCGGCAATGACTAAAACTAAGCTTTCCTTATGCAGTGTGGATTCCTGACAAAACTTTTTACTTTAGTTGAGAAAGAGTTAATGAGCCTAGAGTAGCGGACTTAAAACATCTCTTCATAAGAATTCATCCTCAAACATAAGCTTTATATTTCTGCAACGCTGGGGAAATTCTTGGATAAAAGAGCATTAACAAATATTAGGAATGAATACTTTATGGTTTACCGCTACTTTCTATTTTTCGACATAACTTTTGATGAATCATTTTCTTCTTATGGTCACTAAAAATGATTAGTTTTCATTGATTTAAATCGACGATGTATTATTTCTAAAATTCTAGAACTGTTTGCAACCTTCTTTCGTCAGTTAAGTACATTTATTTTTCAAAATAAAGCTAGGAGTATAATCGAAGTAAAAGTACTACAATAATAGCAATTTTTAAGCATATGATTGTCAGCTCTTTTTTACATGTCCAAATATTTGTACTTCAGTTGTCATATACAGTATACAGTTGATGGAGATCAGAGCGCGTGCGCAGAAGTGTTTTAAAAATAGTCTTAAAAATACATCTTTGTGCATTATGTTTTACCTCATATCTTCAAATATTATCTTATTATCACTTTTCTAACAGTGAAATCTGTGCTTATTCTGCTATGAATCTTCGGTGATACAGAAATGCTGTTGATATAACTGTACAATCTTGCCTAGTTTTGAATGGAGACATTTTTAGTTGGGCGGACGCTGCAAGCCAGTAGAATGTATGCAACAAGCATACACATAGAAAAACTTACCTAAAGTAAATATTAGGGCTCTTCGCTGGCAAAACCTTGTAGCTATAATACTGGTTCACAGTTTTTGTGTTTTTATGAGCTAATAACTAATCGATAGTTTTTATTCAATATATTTACAAATATTGACATTTATGTACAAAATATTTAATAGAATTATGTAGTTTTTTATTTTTATTTTATTTTATTGTATCAACCATCGAATATCATTATATACGTTGAAGTTCGGTCAGAAATAAACTTCTTTATTTAAATAGATAAAAAAAACATCATTACATAAATAGTGAAATATGTATTATTAAATTACTAAACATAGCTCTTATTCCATAACTGTATTTTTAAAGAATCTTTTTATAATGGACATTTAACGAAACCTTTTTAATATTGTAAATTAAAAGAATTCACAAACAAAAGTTAATAAAAAACTGATCAAGATACTTAGGTTTTTTTTTTTAGGCCTTGGAAAAAGGCATATATTTGCTGTTAAAACATTGGCCAATGCAAATAAAGAAATGGTGTTTTAAAAGTATTTTAAAAAACTAATTTTTGACCGAACCTCAACATATATATAAAAATATTGCATGAATATAAAAAGACGATTTATTTTTGCCTCATATTATTTTTACAATTTTTTAATTCCATTTTTTGTTTTGTTTTTACATACAGTTGGATTTTTTTTAATTTTTACAAATATAATATTTAATTCTAAACATATAAATTCTAGAAATAATTGTCTCATTCCTAATTTTGTTTTGATAATTGCACACGTTTAAAATACACCACAGCAATTTTTGATTCTTGATTTTTTTTTTTCTTTTAACAATTTTTTTTTAAAAACCCCATTTAGTCCATCTTCTTCGTCTTCTTTTATAAAATAAAAAATATATATATTTATATAATTTATTACACATTTCGTTTATGTAGCCATTCTTTTTCTCTATTGTCACCTAATTAAACAGAGAACACAGCAAGAAACTAAACTTAATAAAAGTTTGATATTTATTTCTGGATGCGATTCACCAGATATATGGCTACTCCTGGCCCCAACACCTTTAGCTTCAACTTGATTTTCATAATCATCTATATCAAGATTTAGTTCATAATCTGAAACAATTGGGGGGAAAAAAAATTATAAAAAAAATTTTCATAGAAAATATCTAATTAAAAAAATCTACTTTTTTCTCAATAACATTCGGAACTACTTATTACGATCTATTACAAATAGGTGATTTAATTAAAAAAAAAATAAGTGAAATTAAGGACTAAACTTGCTATATTTATATCTTAGATTTTGTCTGTCATAGCATGGTGCTTCTATTTCTTAGTTTCTTAAACTGTGAATTTTTCTTGTTTATGTAGAAATACTGTTTTCATCCACTTTTCTCAAAGTTTTAAGCACAATTTGCTTTGACCAGAACTTGGATAATGAATGAAGTTCCGGAAAACCAGTTAGAAACCAAGAACAAATAAAAAAAGCACATGCTATGATGACACAATCGCGAATCGCGGAGAGTGTTGTCCAGCGTAAAAGTGGGGACTCAAATTACTTAGTTCTTCAATGTTGTTATGGCTGGGTCCGAAGAGCTGAAAGAGATATTTTCTGTAATAGCCTGTTTCATTTTGTGGACCACCCTTAATGTATAAACTGATTTGCTCTGTGCAAGTCTGGTTATCCACTGTTTTGATCAAGACATCCTGATAATAGGCGAACGCCCGAAACGGGTCGATGACCACAAAATGATGCAGGCTGTCACGGAAAATATTTCTTGATACTTAGTTCTTCAACTATTAGATTTATCTACAATTTTATCCGTCGTAGCATGCTTCATTTTTGTGGTTCTGACCGGATTTTTGTGGATTCTCATACATTGTCAGAGTAAGGCTACTTATCAATCAGGGTAGAGAGATGACATCAACTAAATGTTTTTTCCACACACCACACTGGTTGACTACAGTGGGAGGTTATAAGGTTATAGAAGTATGTATACCGGGTGCATCACAAGAGAAAAGAATGAGTTCAAATTATGATTAAAACTTGGAACAATATGTAAGTGGTACATAATAAATAATGTCTACTGAAAGGCAATTGAACATTAAGCTTTTGATAAAGTTGTTACATAGTGTAAGTTACAATGCTCAGAGTCTTGTCATCGTATTTTAATTTATTTCAATATTTATATAAAGTCTAAACGAAGAGGAATATATTTATAGTTAAGTGAAATTAAGATAATTAATAAATATTGAAAAACACGCAAGATTAATGTGAGAAAATATCTAAGATTTTTGATAGAATTATATAATATTAGGTTTATGTATTGAAAAAGTGCAAATTAAATTACCTTCTTCTAATGAATGACGCGTAGTGTGAACAATCTTTGGTGTTGTTCTTACTGGAACAATGAAAATAAATGGATCATGTTTATTGATATTAATTCATCTAGAATTACATAATTTACCATGAAAACAAAAACTTATATTAAAATGTTTTTAAGAATTAAAATATCGCACCATTATCTTTTATAAAAGAAAATTGAATAAAACTATTGAACACAGTACACACATACCAGACCTTGGGTAAAAACATTTTTTACTTTCTCTTAATCCTAATAAGAGGAAGTATTGCGATCGTGTTAAATTTTAGAAATTAAGTTTTCACTGGAAATACATGTTTTGAGGTCCCAAGAATTATATATATATATATATTTCCCGCTCTGACACAAGTTTTGGAATCTCAATCAGGAAGTGCAACTTTACTATCCTTTTTTTCTTCAGTTTTTCGCGATTTTATCGAAAATGGTTCATGCAATTTTCTTTAAACTTTGTATACTAAAAACAAACATAATATATCTGTAACTTCTATTTGAAATATTTTCCAAGGCAAATTGAATGGGGGGGGAGGATTCTGAGAGAATATTAGCATTAACTTTTCTCTAAAGTACCACTTCAGTACAATGTACGGTTTTACCATCTACATAATATTATATACCATAAGCAGCATTGTTAGAATTCCAAATTTGAAGAAAATCAGTTAACCGGATGTGCGACTTTACACAATAGGTTTGTTTGAATTTTCTCGAGAACTGTTACAACGACTTCTTTTAAACTTGGAATGCTGACTGCATGGATACAATCCTATTACTTTTGTTTAAAGGATTTTTCCAGAAAAACTGATTTTCGGGGGATTCAGGGGCCCTATCAATTCGGTTAAAATTTAAACTGCCGCTAAAATCTTTAGCTGAGCCAGAAAGCGCTGCCATACTAGCTACAATGAAGTATCCATCATAATCTCTACCACTTTTTTTATGTGGGTAGCCCATTTTTAAACGTTTGCAAACATGACAATTTAAAAACAAAATTTTTCTATTAATAATAATAATAGCGTTTATTTAATGCAAAGTATTTACATCGGATATGCAGTCAACAAAAACACTGCTATTTTTCTATTATATTGTACTGTTGTGAGAGAGTTTCACACTAGATTTGTTTAGATTTATTTTTTTTATTGACATTTCTTCTTTCAAGATCCAAAAGATTAAACAATAAAAATAATAAAGCCAGATTACCTGTAGGTCGTCTTGAAGAGCTTGGTCTTCTTGTTGTGGTTGTAGTGGATGTAGTTGTTGTTGTTGTTGTAGTAGTTGTTGCAGTTTTTATTTCTGCAATATTTAGAACATAATTTAATTTTAATTAATCTTTATTACATTTAAAATTCAAATGATATTTTCATTGCAAAGCAATCATAGGAAAACAGTATATCTCCGGTATAATATAACCTCATGAGTTGATAAATATTTCCATCAGAATATATTTTATTAATTTCTTCCAAGTTAATTAAAAAAATGGATGAGAATTTAAACATTCATAGCTAAATGAATAAATGATAATTTTATTAATTGTGATTTGTGGTGTACTAAAATCAAAGATGTCATTTTAATTTATTCTATATCTGTGTGTGGGAGCAGTAATTTTAGAGGACCAGACAGTAAACACTGATAATAGCTTTGGTATTGGTAACAGTGGTGTGATAACTATGGCTGCGTATGTGTAGGTGAGATAGTCGTATTGGTTAGTACAAGTAATATATTTGATTGTGTTAAGGGTGTGATATGTGTTTAATTATTGTATAGGTTGGCAGAGTTTAATGAAGTGTACTTGGCTGAGGAGATGGGGTGCGCGTACCCGCGTATGTACGTGGGCGTCAGTATGCCTGTTCCCAATGATAGCATCATATATTTGCATACCATCACCAAAAAACAAACTCACAGCCCTTTCATACTAATTTATCGTTCTGTTTTTTATGAGAAAAATTTGATTAAGGAAACTTTATAGATTTATTTTTAGAATTTCTTTGCTTCCGTTTTTTTTCTTCAAAGGCTGAAGCAATTTGTTTTATTATTGATTATAAATCGATAATAATTTTCTTATGTGTTTACTTACTGGATTGGTAAACTGAGTTCAATATTAAAATCAAACAAATATACTATATTACTTTCGCTTACTGCTGCTGGTCAAAGGAAGACTTGGGATCTTCAAATTTTCGATATCGAGTATTCACCAGAAACACACGTCTTAAGGTTCCTTAAATCCGAAAAAGTGGTTTTTAAAAATTGGTCTGTGTGTATGTTCTGTAGTTAGCATAACTCAAAAACGGAATACCGCAGTAACATCAAACTTGATATTTAGTTCAAGTATTTAGCATAAGAGCCAACAAAAAGGTTTTAAACAAAATCGGTCAACCAGTTATAACACTTTACTGAATGGATATTTTTCACTATTTTGGGATTTTCTCGAAAATGGTTACAACGATTTTCTTTAAACTTGAATAACTTATTAACTACACATATTAAAAGCTACAACTTTTATTTGAAACAGTGATCCGGAAAAATTCATTTAAGAGGGGTTTTGGAAGAGGGGAGTGGGGTTATGTTTTCCTCTAAGATTTTATTTCAGTTTATTATATATCATACTAGTATCAACATAATATTAGTTAAAATGAAATGTAGTTCCAAAAGTCCGAGTTTCAACAAAAATTAGTTGGCCGGAAATGCATCCTTATTTACCAGATTTTTGCGCCTTTTTCCATAAAAAAAAACACCAACCAGATTCATTAAACTTGTTATACTATCTATATATACAAAGACCTGTCAGTTTTGTTTTGAATTTTTTTCCGAGAAATTTATTTTAAGGTGGTATTGAGGGAGGGGGGATATTATGCTTTCCTAAAGTCGTTTTATAAAGTTTAGATTCTCCCATCCATGTAAATTGAAGGCAACTAAACATCTAGTAGGAATTATATGTTAAAAGAGAATTAGTCAATTATAACTAACGTAAATTGCGCTAAAAGAAAGTCTACTGATTCACAACACTTGAACACAACACAGTCTTACTATTTCTATTTTAAGTTCCACCTTCATGAAATTTCAGTTGAAATTCGTCATATTAACTAAACACATAAAATTCAATCACTTCACAGCAAGGTATAACTTTTTTATAACCTTTTAACATTAAAAAAAAAAAAATCGATTAATTAGAATCGAGTCTTTCTTGAATCGGCTCCAACGACTTTCTATAAACTTGCGATTGCTAATTACACTTATATCCACCTACCACTTTTATTTAAAACATTTTTCGAAAAAAATTATTTTCGGTGGGGTCCTGGAAGGAGTGATTGCTTTAGGAAGTGTGTCTGTGTGTATTCTATATAGAAAGCTCAAATTACGTATTCCGTTTAGCTAAACCGTCGCCATTCAGGCAATAAAGTATTGGTCAAGAAAACCATCACCTGAAAATAGTTCCAACTATTTTCTATAAACTTCGTAAACGAAATAGACACATCAAGATCTATCTCTTTTATTTAAAACATTTTTCCCAAGAAAATTGATTTCTGGAGATTTTGGAGAAGCTACAATCTTATTAGGCCTATGTGATGGATGCCAGAAGTATAAAAATATATTTAATTTGAAATAATAAAAAATATCAAGAAAAATGTAACATTCCCTTGCAAAAGGACTATTCAGGTAGAAGACCACTATTGCCTTTTAGAGTTCATGAACTTGATAGCATTGTCTACCGCTTCTTCTCACAGGAAAAAATTTGAACGAACAATTACAAGATATTCCTTCAAGACAATCTGAACTAGACATTGACCAGAACACATCAGGACTGTGCCAGTTATAAGTTAAAACATAAGAGTTTATTCAAGTAATTTCAGTAAATTAATAAGCATATTGCTGTGTTATTGAATAGCATTAAATATCCTTAAAGAATATATTTAATTTAATCTACCAGTGTTTTCTTAATTATTCTTATTACTTCTCTCTCTTAAAACTTACAAACACAAGCCCTTTACAAAACCGCCCACGCCACAAGCTACCAGTACACTACAACAAACACCAATTACATTTCACCTATCTCTCTAAAGTGTCGCTATAGTCCAACGTTCGGCTTTTCCAACTATATACGAGGAATATTAAGACCAATTTACTGCTTTATTAGCATTAATATATTGTTTTTCTTTTAAGTTTTCTCGGAAACGTCTTTAACGATTTTCTTTAAACTTTGAATTGCTAATTGCACTGGTATTAAAGGTATTATTTTTATTTGAAACATTTTTTCTGCGGAAAAAATCTGGTGTGAAACACTGTCCAGTTAATACTTGACTAAGTTTCTTCAAACTTGTAATACGTATTTACTAAATGTTTATTTGTCATCAATTTTATTTCAATGTCAACAATCTAAACTTAATAAAACTTTTTTGAGGATAGCATAAACCTCCCCCCCCCACCACACAACGTATTTAAATAAACTTTCTCTGAAAAAAATTTCCAGCAAATGCGATAGGCCTCTTACAGATATCCGTTGTTATTTTAACAGAGAAAATCGCAAAAAACTCTTCGGTAAAAATTCACTTTCAGTCAACCGATTTTCTTCAAACTCAGCATTTTGGCAACATATTTAATTCTAGTTAATTCTATATAGATGGCAGAATTATATAATAAACTAAAATAGCACTTTAGAGGATAACATAACCTCCTTAAATGAATTTTCCCGGAGAAATGTTTCAAATAAGAGTCGAAAATTGGAAATCCATAAAATGAAGTGGTACTTCTAGTTTTAGAATTTTGATAAGATAGCTTCCTTTAGTTCCATGATGATACCCCGCACGGAAAATTATGTTTGAACTTTCTGCGATTTTTTGCACAGCGTTGCTGTTCACATACACTCATATACACCCACACACAAATCAAACACACAGTGAGCGCGAGAAAGACCATTTTCTAAAAACCACTTTTTCAGGTTCAAGGACGTGTATTTCCGGTGAAAACTCGATATCGAAATTTTGATACGTTCGCAATACTTTCTTTTACAGCATTAAGAGGAAGTAAAAAAAAAAAAAAATTGATTTTAGGTAAGTTTTGAGAAATCTGTTAGCGTCAAGATCAAGGAGCTTTCGTCTTCCTGCTACATGTGCAAACCAATATAAATTTCCACTATATATGTTGAGGCAATAAATATTTGAGTAAGTATTTCAAGTTTAAAGAAAATTTATCAATTTTCATAATTACATTAACGCTAGTAACATCACCAGAAAGTGTTTCGTGAGTGTTTAATGTTGCAGATGTTTTCCATTTAAGAAAAACAACTCTAGTTAATACGTACATATGAACTGCTATCGAGAGGGCATAAAAGTTAGCGCAGTCCACATACGAATATTTATTATTAATGTGTTCACCAACAATGCAAAAAATCTTCATGGCATGCTAAAACCCAGTTTCCTCTTCACACAAGTGATGATTGTCCTCTTTTATTAAACAAATACGAACAAGTTTGAAACAATAAAAACGCCTGTTATGTTGTTTTTTGAACTTCTCTGGCCAGTTAGGAAATTTTATATAGAATGTACTTAGCTAGAGGATACGATTAAAGTGAAGATCGTTAAATGACGCACTGCGATACACATTCCAACGGTCAGATAAATTTATTTATTGCCATGGCAACTGTTACCATCAAATTTATTACTTTTATGACTTTTAAGAATACTTGTGTTAGTTATTAGTATATTACCACTGTTGGATATTGAATTTATTTTGGGATTACATTCCCTCTTTTTTTAGAAATTCTTCAATAATTTTTCATTTTCTCTCACACTCCTTTTTTATTTTCTCTTACTCCTGGTGAGAGGAAGCATTTTGAACGTTCCAAATTTTTGAAATTGAGTTTTCATTGTAATACAAGTTTTGAGGTCCCTTGAGTACAAAAAAAAAAATGTTTTTAAACAAAAAATCGTAGGAAGCTCAAAGTTTGTATTCTGTTTATGTACTACCGCAACTGACACGAAGTTTTTTATTTTTTGGATGGCAAAATCCATCATCGGATGTGTGACTTTACTGAATTTTTTTTTTTACTTTTTCGTGATTTTCTCGAAAACAGCTCCAACAGTTTTCTTTAAACTTCGTATACTATTTAGACACATAAATACCAATCAGTTTTTTTTTTAAACATTTACCCAGAAAAATTGATTTTTTGGAGATTCTGTGGGGAACAGTAGCGTTATGCTTTCCCCTGAAATACCACTTCAGTCTAATATATGGTTTTATCACCTAGATAATATTAATACACATTACAAGCATTGACAGAATTCCAAATTTAAAGAAAATCGGTTAACCGAAAGTGCGATTTAGCAGAGTATGTTTTGAATTGGAATTTCAATTGGACTTCATCAATCAGTCCTTGAGCAAACGTGTGTATGGCCAGCATAACTCAAAAACGTAAAAATGTGAGCATATTATTTCTCACCAATATACAAAAAAAAAAAAAAATCTAATAACTTTATGTGAATTATTGATCTGGAAAATTGATTTTAAGGCAGTTATTTAAGGGAAAGCTTAAATTCAAATTCCCTTATTTTTCCGTTCAATGAAATAAATCAAATAAATAATAGTGATGCTCACAAACTTTACTTTTAAAGTTATCAATAAAATATAATTTAATATCGTAAATTTATGGTAAAATTTAGTTTTATGTATATATTTAAATAGGACAAGTAATTTCATTTGTTAATGATAAGTTATTTGAAAGTAAACATTATAAACTGTTGATGACGAAACATAACATCATCATCATCATCATCTTGCCGGTGGTGACAAGTATTGGTGTGTGTGTGTGTGTGTGTGTGTGTGTGTATGGTGTGAGAGAGAAATGCAAACTTTTAATTGATTTAAAGTTCTCAACAGGCAGTTACTACTACTTCAATATTTATCTACTTTGTTTATCTACCAGTAATATGTCAATTGTTTTAGTTTTCTCAAAATAACTATATAAATAACCAACATGACAAACATTTCCAAAATGCACACACACACACACACACACACACACACGCACGCACAACACTAAATAATTCAATGAAATATGAGCCTCATCATATATTATATACATACATACATATATTACTCGCCAGTGTTGGTTGCCTTCCGCAAAGATATACCAATGCATATCAACAATTCCCTCCCCTGCACCATTCAAAGTCGAATAACTATGTATAACACTGACTCTGGTGGCAATTCATAGCATTGCGAAAGTTTAATATTCCTCTAAGTCCTCATTGAAAAAACAAATATATCTGGTGAGAAACACTCACATGAATTCAAACGTTTAGTAATTTGTCTAAAAATAAATATAGAGACGAGATGGAGAACCAGTAAGTAGTAGAATAGACTACATTGTACTTCAGAAAAAAAGGCTCTAAAAGAATTCTCGCCGAGCTTCTAATGTATATTAATAATGTACAGGTGTTTATTACTGTATCATTGCACTGAAGTAGCACTTTAGAGGAAAGCATAACGCTAATGCTCTCTCAACTCCCTCCTCCAATGAATTTTCCCAGAAAAATGTTTCAAATAAATATCATTCGTTGGAGCGTTTTTCGAGAAAGTCGCTCTTCCGGTTGATGGATTTTGCCCCGAACCTTCGTGTCAAATGCAGTGACAGTTCCTAAACGGAATAGTTTCTGCGATTTTTCATTTTTGAAATATTTTAGAAAACTTCGTCATTTATAATTCTGTAAACTGTGAAAGTCATGTGAGTGTTTCAATCAGATTTTCTTATAATAAGAATAATTATAAGAATATTAATAATATTATTATTTTCTGAAAATAATATATTGTTTATTTTTAATATATTTTATTATAAATAATTGCGACTCTCAAATAATCTATACATAAATTGCTGACGGATTAAATTTCTAAATAATAGCCCGTATTGTATGAAAGTTCAAATCGTATTTCCACGATTCAGGCGGTTTGTGTGTGCCCTTGAGATCAAATAAGAGCAACTCAGTAAGTTGGGTATTATTATTACTATGGAGGAAATCTGAGTTATGTAAGTCGATCTGTAGACAAAGGTAAGTTGTACTGGAACAAAAGGCCTTATAAACTTCACCAATATACCATCAGAACTATAGTTTAAGATATATATATCAAGATTTACTACGCCTCGAGTACTTTCTCCATTTCTTGTAATTTCTATATCTAGTGAGTGTTCTGCTCCCTCCCTCTCCGCCAAACCTACCACACGACTTTATGTCTCATATTCTGTACACCGTAGAAAACCACACATACAGTCAATGTATATTTAATGAAACCATTTAACCAAAAGGAATAAATTATTCATAAATACTGCCATGAAACAGAGTATTCAAATTTATTTATTATAATTTTCCTCCCCATTAATTATGGTAAACTGATTTGATTATTAATTAAACTAAGTTTGAGAAAACATTAAGAAACCGCTCATCAAAAAAACTTTCTTTTAGATAATACCCAACATTTCGACTAAATATATATTGTCTTCTTCAGGAATCTATACAAAAATCAATTTGGGAAACTGAATAAACAAATCTGTGTAAAACATTCGCACATTATTCTAATTGATAAATTTTTATTTATTTCAATTTGGAATTTTTTAATTTCTCTTACAGCTTATTAGAGGAAGTATTGCGATCGAATCAAATTTATATATGATCAAATGGCTTTTAGAAATTGATCAGTGTGTTTGTGTGTGTGTGTGTGTGTGTGAGTGGGTGTTTGTGTATTTTGCTGGTGGAAAATATAGCTTTGTTTTTGTTTATTTATTAATTTAGTTTCGTGACCTTTTAATAAAAATAGCCGGGACTCTTATGGTTTATAGTTTCAACTTTTAACTGAGTAAACCAATTATAACTAATTTTGTTATCTCTTGGAAAATATAATGAAAAACCTTAAGCATTAGTTTAGTCTAGGAATCAAATAGACCACGTGCTTATCGAAGTCGGACATGCCTCGGATATGCTGGACGTGCGTAGCTGCAGGGGAGCCGATGGTGACTCAGATCACTACATCGTGAGAGTGAAGTACCGGCAGAAGGTTGCAGCAACCCATAGGCTGAAAGGGACTATCCAGCAGCCTACTAATTTCAACATCAAAGCCCTGAAGAATGAGACTATTAAAAAACAATACGAGGAGAAATTGGAGGAATTGGAACTGGTATATTGTAGAGCGGAACAGGAGATAACCTCATCAATTGAACAACGTTGGAGAAGCCTGAAAGAATCAATCCAAAAAATAGCAAAGGAGGTACTGGGAGAACAAAGGAAGAGCACCAGAAATGGATGGTTCAGTAAGGAATGTGAGAGGGCCTTAAAGGAAAGAAACGCGGCGAGGGAGAGGATGTTAAATAGGAGAACAAGAGCAAGCTTCGATGAATATAAAAATAAAAGGGGGTAGACTAAGTCAATTTTTGAAGAAAGGAAGGAAGTCTAAGTGTCCGAAGGAAGAGAAGGGAGATGGAACATACGAAGGTCAGGAACATCCAAGAAAATTACGAAGACGTTACTCCAGGAAATTTTATAACGAAGTAAAGGAGATTGTGAGGTGCTCCAAGGAAGAGGGAGAAGGATATGCTCCAAGGAATTCCATTTGTAAGGACGAGGACGGCAACGTTTTGATAGATAAGAAGCGGATTTTAGAGAGATGGGCTCAATATTTTGAAAGGCTGCTAAATACGGAAGAACGAAATGTGGGCGGATTGCAGGAGAAAGAGGCGAGTGGTGGTGAGGAGACAGACAGTGAAATGCAATGTGGCAACGATGATGTGGATGATGAATCATTGCAGCCACCGACACTGGAGGAAATAGCTGATACTGTCGAAAAATTGAAAAACTTTAAAAGCCCTGGCATTGATAAAATATCAGCGGAATTATTGAAATGTGGTGGTGACATTTTTCGGTAGGAATTATACAGACTTTTCTGGGACATTTGGATGCAGGAAAAAATGCCAGAGGAATGATCCACAGCTACAATCTGCCCGATCTATAAGAAAGTCGATAGGCTGGAGTGTAAGAATTATCGGAGAATCGCACTCTTAAGCGTTGTGTATAAAGTGATGGCTACAAGTATCAATAGGAGG
The DNA here is from genome assembly GCA_011037195.1 of Triatoma infestans. Classification (NCBI taxonomy): domain Eukaryota; kingdom Metazoa; phylum Arthropoda; class Insecta; order Hemiptera; family Reduviidae; genus Triatoma; species Triatoma infestans. The sequence goes on along the minus strand of JAAEAF010004091.1, from coordinate 114,228 downwards.
TTAACAAGCTGGACTGAGAAGGTACTGGGGGATTACCAAAGTGGTTTCAGAGGTGACAGATCCACCACTGACCACATAATCACCCTCAGAATGAATTTTGAAAAACGCCGTAAATTTAATTTCCAATCGTACAACTTCTTTATCGAACTGCAGCAGGCTTATGATAAGGTGCACAGAGATAAGTTGTTCAGGAGAATGACGCTGTTTGGAATTCCCAAGAAGCTAATCAACCTGACAATCATGACAAATTCGCAATGCTGTGTCAAGGCTCAAAGCTCCGACCTTATTGGCATTAGTTAGCGATACTGACTAATGACAATAACGTCGGAGCCGAGGTAAGAGCTAGAATTGCAGCGGCAAACTGATGTTATTATGCCCTACAAAAAATTTGCAAATCCCGCGATTTTTTCAGAGAGGCCAAAATAATAATATATAAATCGGTCATTAGGCCTGTTGCGATGTAGGCCTCCGAGACATGGTCTCTAAATTTGCTGGGAGTCTGGGAGTGGAGAATCCTTCGCAGGATCTATGGACCTATGTGCGAGAACGGCCAGTGGCATATTCGCACCAATGCTGAGATTCGAATCCTTTTCAGAGAGGTGGATCTGGTAGCCAGAGTGAAGCAAGCGAGACTAAGATGGGCTGGCCACCTGATGAGAATGGATCGCGGGCGCGGGCCAATAATGGCACTGGAGGGCGGGCCGCCCACCAAATAGATGGATTGACCAGGTGGAGGAGGATCTGAGAACAATGGGTGTGAGAAGGTGGAGGATGAGAGCCCAGGAGAGAGAGGAATGGCAAAGGATTGTGGCGGAGGCCTTGGTCCTTTTAAGGACTGTTGAGCCGTAAAAAAAGAGAGAGAGAGATTAGTTTAGTCTGATGGTTTATTTTGTGTGTTCCTGAGAGTAAATACGGCGAGCAAACATGAAAATTTCTACAAATTAATAATGAAGGAGATTTACTAATATTTACAGGAACATAACAACAGGAAATTAAATTTTAGGAAATAATTTCATATAATAGCCGAGGAAATTACTAAATCTTGAATCACAGATTATTTTTTTAAGTAACTAAAATGGAAATTTATTAGAAAAAGTAATGGAAGTAAAACAGTTTGAACACTAGGAATGGATAATCCATTTTGTAGCCTATTAGGATAACGAAGGGAACTTGATTTTCTAAGAAAACTTAATTGTTGCTATTACTTAATTGATGTAACAAGAGAACTACAGCACAGTCATTAATCTACTTTGAAGAAACAATACCTTACTATTATATACCATTTGCTCCAATCTTTGGTCCGTCCATACACTGAACAATAATAACAAACATGTAACTCTGAATGAGTCAGATCGTGCAAAACAAATTGGATGCGAGGGTTATTTAGTTGTTTAAAAAAATAGATATTTATTTGGCATAAGGGAAAAGGGGCCACTTTCACTCTACAATGAAGAAAATAGCTCATACGAGATTTTTCTTGAAAATAGCATTAATGATTTTCTTTAAACTTGATACATATATTAACCAGTTCTTAAGGTTCATCTTTCATGGTTCTGCAGCGGTCCCTATGACGAAAAAGCAATTACATCTTCCTTCGAAACTTATCTTCGTTTCGCCTGTGTCCAAAGGTTTTCATTAGCATAGAGTTTGGCTTGATAACTAGACCAGCAAGATAGATAGTAGTGTCAGTCTAATTATCAAGTCAACAACCCACCGACGCGATTTCAACATACCAAAGTGTTTCCCACTAAAGTTCAATTTAACCACTTCTCTATAGTGTACGTATCCACTACCTTAAAATAATATCCATTTTTTAAATTATTTATATAAACAGTTAATAAATAATATCAAAATGGGGGACTCAATTATAAATTTATCATCAATTAACATATACATAATAATAATAATAATAATGTTTATTAAACAGAAAATACTTATTTGTATTCTTTTTTTTCATTCTTTTTTTTTATAAACAATACAAAGCATGACCTTTCGTCTGCACAGACTATAAATATTTAGACTATAAATTTACTAAATAAAAAGATACAGGTTAAAGGAAATATACATTTTATTATAAATGTGCAACATCACTGACAAGTTAGTTAATGTATGGTACTTTTTTGTGATTGATTTATTGTACAATTTAATAATTAAACTGTTCCATGAGAAAACTTCCGTATTTAAAGGCCGCTAAATGATATCTGTACAGTTTCTCCCAATCTTGATTATTTAAAAGCATTATAAAAATTCATTCTTCAAAAGTATTTCTTCCTTAAATATGCTCCTCCTATATTCTTTTAATATGGGACACACAGCCACATAGTGATAAGTGTTCTCTAATTCATTTCTATTACATAAAGAACAGCGTTGCATTTCGATAGGGCGGCTAACATTATAATTTAATAAAATAATTCGCCTCTAAGCTTCATTGCAGTGTTAATAAAGTTTGATGTGTATTTTTCAGAAATACAATGATTTCCGTCAAATTCTTTTCTAAGTTCTTTATATAAGGAATGAAAGGAGGAATTTTGAGCCTTTATAACCATTTTAAAATGTTTATAAGCTGGAGGAGTATTTTCTAGATTAATTTTCTTCCCTTCTTTGAAATAATCATTAAATTGCCAGCTAAATTGGAGGCACAAATCCTTAACTTCTTTAAACCAAAATATCTTTTTAATATTCTAGGAAGTCGATTGTCTGGGAGCATTAAAACTTTCTGGAACATTTACATAAACATAATTAGCCGCAATTTTTCCGTTGTTATTTTTATAACATTATACCAATTATGTAAAACTGATTTAATTAATGGACATTCAATAAATAAACAATTAATATTGGCTAATAATTATCTATGTCAGGATGACCTTTTACATCTCAATATTGGCCTCCATTTACTTCATTAGTATTGATTAACCTATTTAAAGACTATCTAGGATGCCTAAATACTAACATGAAAGCTATTTCCAATTTAGTAGCTTCTTTATAATAAACCTGGCTAGATTAATTTATTAAAAATGGATTATTCGTTGATAAATAATGTTTATCACCAAATTTCATTACATATAAAATAAGTGGTGGGGGCTATATTATGTTTGTGCTCATACTGGAAGTTGAGAACTGGTAACACAAATTCTCTAGAACCGTCCTTAAAAAAACTATCTTTTAAATAATAAACAATCAGGTTTTCTGGGAAAATTTTCAAATTAAAGTGATAGAATATTTATTTACATATATATAAACATCTTCCTGAGCCCAATTTTTTATATTGGTTATACTTCGATTTCCCACTATTTTCCCAGTCATTTTCTTGCAATCCTCTTTCATCCATTACCTTCATTATTTCTTACAACCATGTTCTTCTAGATCTTCCTCGCTTCTTTTTCCAGTCGGGAACCACTCCAAACTAAAACCTTGGTAGTCTTTCTTTGTACACCCATGTCTGGTCCAATGATCCATGCCATTGTAATTGCCTATTTTGTACAAACTCATCTAAAGCGGCAAGCGAGTGAGTGAGTGTCAGTGTGTGCGCGCTGTGAGTGGCCCGTGCGACGCTCAGAGAGCTGATACGGCAGCATATGTTAATAGAGACCTCTATTCATTCGATACAGACGGCAAGATATCATAATTAAAATTATATATTTAAGAGAGCGAGAAAGCAGTGTGAGTTTGTGAGTGCAAAGGTAACACATCGCCCTCATACTGTTGCTGGTATTGTTCTGTTACGCAGGTGAGTGCCGTTTCATTATATTGCCGAGTTCTTTAGGCGCATCACGCAGCCGTAGAAAATTAGTGGTCTGGGGAAGTTTTAACTTTGTAATATTTGCTTGGAAGTAGATTAGCGGATGTTGCGTAATATTTGATTCAAAAGTAGGAGTAATTGATTTTTTTTTGTAATATTTCCTTTAAATGTTTTGCCAGTCAGTAAGTATATGTTTTAGCTGGCCTTTTACAATTTTACCATTTTTTTGTTACATTGTTAAACTTTTAAGAAATACTTGTTTTAGAATTTTGTTAGTTTTGCTGGTAATATTTCCTTAATAAGATAGATTAATGGATGGCAAATCAGTATATGTTTTAATATTGCTTTTACAATTTTAGATTTACAATTTTATAATCTTTTTTTTTACAATTTTATATTTACATTATAGACATTTACAATTAGATTCGATTTCTTATCTTCTCCCTCTAATATACGTTCCATCCCTCTTCTGATTCCCTCCCATCTTCCATCCCATACCCGGACACCCAAAAGTAGCTCCTTCTGTGGGCTGAGGGCTACACTCACACATTTCCTTCATTTTCATTTCATTTTTGAATGCTGATCTTTTTAGGAAATCCATTTCTTTCGATAGTAATTTCGATTTTAATTTTGTATTCACGCTCCGTGTATCAGAACCAAGTAATTAAGCTTCTTACTATCGATTTGTACATCTCACTTTGTATTCTTTTAAGATTTGTTTATCCCACAACATTCCATTAAGCTTCTTACTATCGATTTATAGATCTGCACTTTGTTTTCCAAAGATTTGTTTGTCCCACAATATTCCATTTAGCATTCCTATTGCTGAACATCCCCTAATCATTCTAATTGGTGTTTCGGAGTCATTGCTTCCATCTTTTTTAACTTCTATTCCCAATTATTTTACACTATAGTGTTTACAGCAATTTCTCCTATCCCATCTTTTTCAAAACTAGATTCTGGCCATCTTCTCCAATCACCATATATCTACTTGGTTTTGTTTACATTTATGTTCAAACCCCATTTTTCGTATTCATCCTTCAAATTTCTCGTCACATACACTATGTTATAATAATCTTCAGCCAGTAAGATCTGGTCGTCAGTGAATTGTAGATTATATAATATTACGTTCTCATTCACTTTATTCCTATTTTACAACATTTCTTTTTTCAATTTCCCAAAGCTTGTCGAATATAAATTTTAAATAATATAGTGGATACGCAGCATCCTTGTCACAACTTTCGATACTTAGATTCGATTTGGTAGTTTCCTCCCTATTTTGACTTCTGATATTGAATTCTATATGGATATATATATATGCAGGTAGCATTTCAAGTGAAAGAAAATCGTTGGAGCAGTTTTCGAGATACTTGCAAAAATATCAGGAAACCTATTCGATAAAAACACACTCCGGTTAACCGATTTCTACAAACTTAGAATTCCAGCAATGCATTTAGGTGGAATAACTGTACATTGAACTGATATGGCACTTTGAAGGACAGTTTAACATTATAGCCCCCTCCCCCCCACCATTAACACTATGTTTACAGAAAAAGAAATATTTGCGTACGCAACTGCATAAATATGTCACATACATATTTATGCAGTTGCGTAATTCACATAATTCCGGGGTTGCGATTTTATGTATATAATAGACTATTCGTATTTTTTTTTCGTATGATGTACCTTAAAATCAAAATATAGCATGAACCGTTCTCGATTTTTTCTTATGTTAATTTCTTACTTCTTCTTCTTCTGGTGGACATTTTTTTTAATGTTCCTCCCTTAAGACCCTTCAGATTTGGAAGCGTTCTACCCTGCTATGGAAGGAACCCTAATAACTCAGCTCCCCTACAACTATCCTAAAAATAGTTTTTCCGGAAACAATGTTACAAATAAAAGTATCATACAAAATTTAAAGAAAATCGTTGGATTCGTTTTTGAGGAGAAAGTCCCCCCTCCCCCAAATTAAGATACCTATTCGCTAGAAGCACGCACTCCATTTAATCGCATTTCTTCAAACTTGAAATTCCAACAATGCATTTACTGGACTTTAATATGCTGCTGTTAGAACCATATATTGTACTTAAAAATAGTTCTTTTTTAGGAAAGCTGATGAGATACAGCACACTCAGATGTAAAGTTTAAAGAAATTCATTAGAGCTGTTTCCGAGAAAATTAGGTAAAACTTAAATCGAAAACAAGAGTAAAAGTTGCATACAAGGTTGACAAATTTTCACAAACACCTTCTTGCGGATCAAATTTGAATTTCCTAAGAATTCTGAAAACAGTTTTCTCTCATATTTGAGGGACTCTCAAAGAAAAAATCTGATTTAAAATCAAATTTTCTATATAATAATAAGATCGCAATATTTCCTCCTAAAGCAGTGAAGAAAATTAAATAGTTAATGAAATGTACAGTAAACAGCTTTACTATAGATCAGTTTTGTGATACGTCTAATGTAGCAGTTTCTACAGAACCCTGGAAAAGATTAAATTTTGATTCTTTGCAACTAAACAGATTACAGTTTAATTATTTAAATAACAGTTTTCGTTGAGTAACATTTAATAGAATTAGTAAAAATAATCTTCAGAATTGATACAACAACAAATAATAGAAGTTACAAAACCGTAGTAAACACTCTTAATTATATTAAATTTCCTAGTAGTAACAAACATAAAGGTGAATAAATTCTAAAAGCGAATACCTGGAAACCTTTTATAAAATAACCTATAGCGTTAAGTTCACTTCTAACATATCGAATGTTAATCCAATTAGAATAACATACACATTTATGAAAAATATAGCAACTATGTATTTCTATGAAAATAACAGAAAATCAAAAGGATAAGGTAAAAGAACTTCATATTAAAATGAAATTTATGACTCCATGTACAATTTATTAAGAGTATTAACTTCAAAAAAGTAACTATGAAATATTTCGGATTTGTTGTTAATTTTTAAACTTTTTATTCGATTTTATTCTAAATTGTCATTTATTTATGTTTCTTGATAGAATTTAGAGAAAATTTATTCTTCAAAAATAATGTTTTTGATTATTTTAAAAATGAAGGCATAGATATTAAGAGGAAGTATTATAAGTGCATTAAATATATTAATTTGAGTATTGTTTTCGATGGAAATACAAATTTTGAAATCCTTAGATTACGAAAATAATGTTTTCAACGAATGATCTTACGCGTGTAACATGCCAAAACATGTATTTCCGGTGTAAAACTCAATTTCTTCAATTTGACTATATACCACTTACAACTATAATAGGAAATAAACAAAATGCCACAATCACAATAGAGTAGTAACAGAAAAATCCATGGTGCTACATGAAATCTCGTATTTTTGAAACTATATTTATATTTGAAACTATTCTTCTGAAGTCGGCTACAAAACTTACTGACAAATAAATATAATATATATCTTTTTCTAAATTGCTTTTAAATCACTTTTAAATTCCCTTTCCCAAATAAAAATGAATCCTAAACCAAAAAAAGCTGTCACTAACCCAGCATCCTATAGATCTATCAGTTTACTATCTACCAGTCCTCTCCAAAATATCCTCCTCCCTTAAGCTGAACAGTCTTGCCCAGCCGTCTTTCTAGATATTGCACAAGCTTTTGACCGGTTATGGCATGAGGGTTGCTGTGCAACCTCAAGGGCATCCTCTCTAGCAGCTGCTATTCCATCTTGTCTTCCGATCCTATTTTTCCGAGCAATATTTTCGTGCGAATCATGAAACATCCTACTTCACTTCTCGTCATTACTTCCTCTTACTAAATAATAAAAGGAAGTACTGTAATGTTGCCAGATTTTCGAAATTGAGTTTTCATCGAAATACAGGTTTTGAGGTCCCCTAAATAAGAAAAAAATAGTTTTAGCGAATGGCCTGTAAGTGCGTAAAAGAATCCTTGTCCGTGCAGGCGTTCTTCAAAGCTCTAGATTCTTGGACCCCTTCTATTTACCCTTTATTACAGCAGATATCCCACAGCATCCAAATACTTATCTATCTACCTTCGCGGATAATACCGCAACCCTCTCTCCATATCCTGATCCCGTCATTTTTCACCGTTCCCTACAGTCCCATTTCATTTCTCTGCAAATGTGGCTTCGTAAGTGGAGAATCAAAATAAACGAAAATAAGTTCAAGACATTCACTTTACGTCGTAAAATCCTTTCACCCATTTACATAAAGCAGATACCTATTCATAACGTCGACAGAGTACGTTACCTTGGTATATTCCTTGACAAAAGACTTACCTGGAACGTAGACTTACCTGGTCTAGTATGTCGATACTAGACAAAAAAGACTCGAAACCAATCGTCGCTATAAACTTCTCTCAAGACTACTAGACTTTTCCCGCTTTCCCCGATTTCATTCATCCATATTCGCCCATCCCAATCCACTAATTGAAAGAATCCATTCCATTACCATCCCAAGTAACCCGCCTAAGTAGCTGAAGCGAAAATTGCCTAGAGATCTTGCTTTATAAATAATCAAGTTAGTGAATGTCACCACTGGATATGGGCGAATCCCGTTATGTTTTAAGCTATATTATCATATTTGCTTGTTACACCTTATGCTGTAGTTATAAAATAAACCTTTAATTATGAAAATTAATAAGTCACCTTACTTTATGTAAGGTATTGATATTTTAATCAGCCAGCTCCAAAAATGTCAGATTTAGACATTATAAATAAATGTAAAATTGAAGGTTTGTTGTTTTAATATTATAATATACAGTTCACTTACCATATAGCATGAAGGATATCCGGGTGGCACCAAGACTGTTATTACAATGGCAGGTGTATTCACCAAAATCTTCTTCAGCTAATTTAAACAATGTTATACTCATACTGGCTGTATCTACACCAGTATCCTCTCGAGTTACTCGTTCTCGAACACTGAGAAAACAAAGATTATCATAAATTAACATATTACATAGCAGGAAAATTCACGACTTATCACCATTTTGATAATCGTGGAAATTATATAAAGGATTTTACTTTCTCTTACTTCTGTAAAGAGGAAGTGTTGCAATAATTGAATTTTCAAAGTTGTGTTTATACCGGAAATACATGTTTTGAGGTTCCCTGACTATTTAACATATTTTTTTTTTCTAGCTCAATCTTCTTCAGCTAATTTTAAACAAATTTATAGTCATACTGGCTGAATCTACATCTAATATTTGATATATCTGATATCTGGAGTGAAACACTCACACGACCACTTGCTGCTGAGATTTAAGTGACAAATTTTCTTCAAACTTATAATTTAATACTAAATGTTTGTTTTTCTCTTCAATTTTATATCAATTGGAGAATCTAAACTGAATAAAATAACTTTTTCAAGGAAACCAATACACTCCTCCTCCCCAAAACAAATCGGGAAAAGTTCCCAATAAAAGTGATGGGATCTCTGTATTCATAGTTAAGTAACACATTTCATGAACTCTGTCGATGTTTTTATGGATAAAATCGTAGAAAACTGAAACATCTTCAGTAAAAACTCACTACTTTGGTCAACAGATTTTCTTCAAACTCAGAATTTCGAAAACATATAATTCTGTTTTTAAATGATACAATTAAATAATGAAGTGAAATAGCACTTTGATACAAAATACCACCCTTCCACCAAAAATGCCTTCTTAAATGACCATTTGCAGAAAAATATTTCAAATAAAAGTTGTAACTCTTAGAATGTGTATTTTTTAATACACCAAGTTAAAGAAAAATGTTGGAGCCTTTTTCGAGAAAATTGCAAAAGTTGAAAAATCTATTTAGTAAAGTGTTACGGTAAAGTAAGGAATTTGATAATGAGTTCCTGCCGAATCCTACGGTCTTACGCACAAGGAATGTCAAGTTTGAACTTGCCGCGATTTTTCGTTTTTTGAGCTATGCTGTTTACATACTTACAAACACAACACAGACCATCTTCTAGAAACCACTTTTTTTTGGACTCAGGGGACCTCAAAACGTGTATTTCCAATGGAAACTGGATATCAGAAATTGGTCAGAATCTCAATACTTCCTGTCAACAGTAGTAAAAGAAAGTGAAACAATGAAAAATCGCAGAAAGTTCAAACTTGATTTTCGTTCCATGCAAACATTTGTAGTGGAATCGTTTATTGTGATTCCTATGGTATGTAGTAGATGTCTTGAAGAGGGCAGAAGTTAGTTAAGAGATTTTTGGAAGTTAGTGATCGAATTACTAACACTAATTTTATAAAAATAGCCTATATTTTTACAATAATTTAAATGTGAACTATTAACATGAAATACTTAGAAATAAATAAGAGATAAACAACTAATAATTTAAAAATGATTAAAATAAATAAACTAAGATGCACGACTATGAAATAAGTATAAGTAAAACCTGTATAGGGACGCGGAACTGCTGCTCGTATAACGATGTACTCGTATAATCTAATGACGTACTGGTATATAATGATAATCTACTGACGTACTCGTGTATATCAATCTCCTCTTCCAATGGGGCGAAGTTTATATTAGTGTTAGCAACACTCACACCAAGACATCTGTCCTAGTGTGCGACCTTGGTTAGTTCGGTGACCAGTGATTTAGGTCAGTGGCCAGCTTTATCGGTGCTTGCTTTGGTGTAAAGTATTGACCCTTGGTTTTGTTTGTTTAGCCGCGGCCTTGTCTTGAAGACAGCGGCCGGCTAGGCCACTAGTTATAAATTATCTTTTATTCCTGCCATCCTTTGTGAAGATAGCAGCTGGCTGGAACCACTTTGACATTGCTATGACTTTCATGTGTCATTACACATTTCTGTTAAAATCCACCAAACCGGTAGAACGACTTTAAGGATTTTTTCTTTTAATTTACACGACTTTCTCAAAAAGTGGCTCAAACAATTTTTCTTTAAATTTCATATTCTAGGAAAAATCGATTTCTTTTTAAATAGTAGTGACTAACAGTGCTGCAATGTTGAGCTTCATTGTAAAGTGCCACTTCAGTATAAAATATGGTTCTAATAAAAGTATTTCCAGAATAGGTTGCAGATATTTTTTCCCAGTCTTTCTTAAAAGAGTAGCATCAATTATCTTTTTACTTTCTCTTACTCTCGTAAGATTGCGATCATATCAAATTTTCGAAATTGAGTTTTCAACAAAAATACATATTTTGAGTTCCCTTGAAAACGAAAAAAATGTTTTTATCGAATGGTCTGTATGTGTATATGTGTTTGTGTGTGCGTTTTTTAACAGAAAATCTCAAAAAATGAAAAGTCGCAGAAAGCTCAAACTTGGTATTCTGTTTAGGTACTGCTGCCATTGCATAACATGAAGATTTCTGGTAAAATCCATCAACCGGAAGTGCGACTTTTCTGATTGTTTTTTCATTTTTTCGAGACTTTCTCAAAAACGCTTCCAACGATTTTCTTTAAACTTCGAATACCATCTACAAAAATATCTTTACTTGTATTTGAAATATTTTTTTGGAAAAATTTATTTTACTCTGTCAGTTAGTTCAACATCAAATTTGTATAAACTTTGTTAGTTTTTGCCACAAAGAGTTCTCACATAAGGCCGCTCAGGCAGACAATTTGAAATCCCCACCATTACAACTACCCAGTACAACTACTAAACATTGTTGCAATGTTAACAAAATTTCTTGATTCAATTGTATTACAGTAAGTGAAAGTCGGGTGTGAGTGTTATATACCTACGGTGACCATATGTCCCTAAAAAATAGGTACAGCTCCGATTCTACGTGATATGTCCCGGCGTCAGGAATAACGACCAAAATGTAGCGCATTGTCCTTCAAATGGAAATAGTTTGTACAGTAAAGTAAAAATTTCGAAATCGTCAAATTTATATTTTACTTTTACTGAGAGTATCTGAATAAACTCCGTGTAATTGCCTTTGCACTGGTGGGACGGCCGGATGCTTCCTGGGCGAGGAAGCAAGTGACAATGTGTTTTTCTATTTTGGTTCATCGTGTTTTGTTTTTTGCATTTTTAGCAGTGATTTGCTTGTACTGTCTTTATTTTTCGCAACAATGAGTGGTGATAACAAGGGGAAGAAATGCAAATGTTCGTTTAATGATGTGTTACAAAAGAACTATCCTTTCTTTAAGAAACACGAACATAAACCACATGTTGCATTTTGCACTCTATATTCAAGCGAGATTAATATAGAGTAGCCTCTCTGGCATCAAGCTTCATTTGAAGAATAAAAAACATCTCGCTGGAGTTAAGGCGGTTGCGTAGACATCTTCAATGAGTAAGTTCATTCGTAAGAATGACTTAACCAAAAATGAGATTGCATCAAAATAGGCAGCTTTTGCGTTTCATACAATCACAGTTTTAGATCGTTAGATTGCACTGCTAAACTTATTTCCGCATTATTTGAGCCAAAATATTCTTCTGCAATAATAAAAAGCGATACCATGATAGAAATGTCTTAGCTCCAGAATGTCAAAGGCAGTTTCTTTTTAATTTAAGGCGCGTCAACATCTATGGTCATTGGCGCCCGGACCCCTCTCAGTTCACTGCCGGCCTCCGGGCAGTTTTCTTTCGTTACAGACAACACTGTCCATCACTGGAAATGGCCTGCAGAGGCTCCTAGGAAGAAAAAATCCAAGGGTAGCACAGCTGGACTCGAACCCGGGTCCTTCGCGTGGGAACCCAGTATGCTAACCACTTAGGTATTCCCTTCCCTCAAAGGCAGTTGTTGCAAGAATTATGTGAATCATACTGCTTTTAGAGTAATGGTTGACAGCTCAAACCATGGTGCTGAAAAATTAGTTCCAATCGTTGTGAGATATTTTTATGTGCCTACTGGTATAAATAAAGTTTTAGAGTACGACACATTACAAGTGGATCAACTGAATAACCATGTATTTTCTGTTTTAAGTCGTAATGTACTGGTTAACTAATTAGTTGGTATATCTGCAGACAACAGCAATACGAATTTCGGGCGTGCAAAAAGAAAAGGTTGCAATAACCTCTTTCGTAAATTAAATTATTAGCAAGCACTGAAAAACTCTTAGTTGGTGAAAATAATTTTCATTTCTACCGATTAAAGTTAAAGAGCTGCAAACAGAAAACTTGGCTGCATTACAAGGCTGTGATTTACAATATCTGAAGGGCATAGGTGTTCTTTCAATGACGGCTGTATAACTTATTTAGATCTCTGGAAGTCAAATGTAGAAAGCTTGAGTTAACTATGTTGGATCGATTTCAAAACAGCTGACTTGGGGAGAATCAGAAGAAAGGTGGGCTCTGATTCAAGAAAGTATGCCACCTACTTCATTTGACGATTTGTTCAATGAACTAAATGTTTTGAACTCATATCTCTCAGACAGTACCTTGACAGAATGGGCAAAACAGAAGATTTCAAAGCAAATCAGAAGCAAAGGGGGTTGACTTTGTTTCAGGACTTGAACAATGATGAAATGAGTGTTCCTAATCTTAAGATGTTTGTGGAGTTTGTTTTCTGCCAGGAACCAACGCTTCACTTAAGCGTGCTTTCTCATTGATAAACAACTTTTAGGGTGCAGAAAATTCCTCAATGTCTATTGCTTGTGTTAAAGCACTTTTAGTGATACAACTGTTCACAAACTCGTGTACAGAAATGAACGAGAACATTAAGAAAAACAAAAATCTGTTAAAAGCTATGGCCTCATCGGATAAATATGATTGGAGCGAATCCATACCATCATCTTCATCCGCCATTAATACTGAAAATGGGTAGCTTTCTCAACACTTTTATTATTTAAATTTAAAAATTACTAGTTACTGTGAGCCACTTAGTTATAGAGATTTAGATGAGCCTAGGAGTTTTGACTACCAGTTTTATGTAACGCATATATCTTTATAACTCTAATTCTTGTAATTTATGGTATTTAAATTAATAAAAATAAAAAAAAAACTTGGAATATGTATGTTCTTACTTATGCTTACGCCTTATGTTATGAGTGTGCACTTGGGCTACTTTTGAAAAATGTTACCACCGATTTTCACTGTCAGAAATATGGTCACCGTATTCATACCTGAATTTTAAACTTGGGGCAGTAATTGCCGAGTTAAACAAGTATAGTCCCCACCATCTTTATTAAATAATGTAATGCAAACCCAATTCAAAATATTAGTAAACCTTGCAAATTTAAAAAAAATTTATTAATTGGAATTATTGTAATAATTACTGTAACGAAAAGTCATGTGAATATTTCACACGAGATTTGTTATTCAGTTAAGAGCAGAAGGTTACAAAAAAAAAAAAAATTACGTTGTAAATGAGAAGAAGGAATTAAGACAAACTTAAAAGGAAATGTGAATGAAATGTAATTATTGCTAGTGGTGCCACAAAAAAACTTGACTTTTTCTAATAGCAAAAAAATAAATTGTATAAAAGAAGAAAATAAAAATAAATGTGAAAAGGAGGGGGGGGGAGAAACTTTTGGTTAGAATGTTGGCAATGTAATCAGTTAAATGATCAAGTGGAATATACCGCCACTAGTTGGCAACGAATACTCCTTAGAGAATTCCCTTATAGGACTGGTACACAACCAAAGAGAAAGTATCAGTAATAAGAGGAGAAAGAGAGTGAGAAAGTACCGCAGCTGTCTGGAAGACAATCGCAGATAGGTGTGTAAGGAACAACATAACCTGCACTTGTATAGCCTACTGCAGATCAACTGATAGGCTTTATACTCTCACTGGCTAAAAACATTTTCTTATCTTGTATTCCATTTATAAAGTATTTACCTTTCTTATTTCAACATTATTAATGGCTTTTTATTAACTCCATTGTATATTATTACATAAATGACATATATTTGTTATTAATATAAATAAGTATCTTTAGTAGAGATATTTTCTTTTTAGAGAGACCATTCAGAGAAACAAACTGAATTTTTAAATATTCATTGGAAATATAAATCTTGAATCAGGAGAGTAAGAAAATATTTATTTGGAAGTGAATTCACTGAAGGTGAATTGCAGTAGTTATTTATTAAACAGTGAGCAGCGCCTGTGAGGCGCTGAGTGTAAAAGTCTGGTGAGATACACAACACTACTTTCTCTTACCATAAAGTTTTAAAAGGAAGTCGTAATAGCCTTCGAGAAAAATTCAAACCTTTTGTAAAATCGCATTTCCTGTTTTCATTAAATGTGGACTTGTAGCGATGCTTCTAATGAACCGTAGTATATACTCGTAACTGGATGGAATATATTTTACTGAAGTGATACTTTGGAGGTAAGCTTCAATTTTCAAATAAAAATGTTTAGGAGCTGATGTTTAATAACTTAAACTTACAGAGCTACCATGCAGTCTGCTATTTAATCACATTTACTACCTGATCGTAAAACTACCGTTTGTAATTTACGGTTCACTATTGCCTATACTTTCAAATTATGATAGAACATTCAGAGCAAGTCGTTTTTTTACTTCCTCTTACAGCTGTAAGAGGAAGTATTACGATCGTGTCAAATTTTCAATATCGAGTTTTTTCAGGTCTGCAAAAAATAATTTTTACAAATTGATCTGCTTGTATGAAAATCGCAGAAACTTTAAAGTTGATATTTAGTTTAAGCGCTCTCAGGGAACCTGACATTAAGGCTTTGAAAAAATAGGTAACCGGAAATACCACTTTAGTGAATGCTATTTTCACAAAAACTACCCCAACGATTTTCCTTCAACTAGGTCTATGACTTCTCATTTGAAACTTTTTTCCGGGAACATTCATTTGCTTCTGGGGTAGGAGGTGGAGTTACGCTTTCCTCTATAATGCCCTTTCAGTTTTTCATTGACCCTGTTGACAAGCCCTGTTTTTCATTGACTGGGAAAATATCCCTGTCTCAGACATCCATTGAAAAGGTCAAGCAGATACTGGCTTAGAACGTCCTCATTTTTCCGGACAATTTCTCCATTAATCATATCCATCCCTGGAGCCTTCTTATTCTTAATTACGGCAATAACAAACTTAATATCATATATATCGAACTCAGCCATGGACTCATCCAGAGCGGGTGACTCATAGGCTGCTTCGCGACAACTTTTTTGCAAATGAGTGTCGTCCAGAGGGTTATCCTCAGGGAGGAATACTTTCAATAAGTGCTGAGTTGACTCTTTCCCGGACCCAGCACCCGACTGGGAAGCTACAGTTAGTAGCGCCCTAGGTAGCGAAGGCCGGAACTAAACGACGTGGGAACTGCGGCGTGCTTACCATACTCCCCCTTATTCAAATCGCCATCTGGCAAGCCTTGGCTCTTCTGGGCTGTTGCGCCATAGGGTTTATCATCTATATGATGCTAATCATAATTAAATTTTATTCCAAAATTCTGCGTTCGAAGAAAATCGGTTAACCGGAAATACAACTTAACTGAACAGTTTTTTGCGACTTTCTTCTTCAATAGACCAACGGTTTAATTAAACACGATATATAGACGTTACATACAGAGCCATGTCACTTTTGTTTACATTTTTCCGGTGAAAATTTATTTAAGAGAGTTTCTGGGATGGCTCGAAAGTCTACATTAAAAAATATTGAAGACTAATAAATATTTATTAAAAATTATAAGTTGAAGGAAGTTTGTCAATTATAACTAAGTAAATTTCTGTAAGAGAGAGGCGTGTGAGTGATTCACACCAAATTGCTAAATATTCTTTTCAATTTCACTGTTGAAAATATTGATAAATTGATTTTTTTTTACTTTTTTATTTCATTAAGAGATAGGCATGTAGTAATTGTGAGCAGAAATGAAATATAAGGAATTTATTATTACTTCCGCCTGCTACATAGTAAAAGGATCTTGCCAGATTTTCCAAATTAGTTTTCATCGGAAATACTGGTATTGAGGGCTCCTAAATAAGAAAAAAATGTTTTTAGCGGATGGCCTATATGTGTGCGTTAATGAATATCTCAAAAATGAAGTCATAGGAAGCTCAAACTTGGTAACCCACGACCTACACCACCGCCACCTACTCGACTCCAACGATACTTAAACTTCGTATTCGGTCTACAAACATCAACTCATCACTTTTATTTGAAACATTTTCCAGGGAAAATTGATTGATGGCTTTTGGAGGTTCTGGAGAAACAGCAGCGTTATGCTTTCCTCTAAAGTACCATTTCTGCCTAATGGTTTTACTGCTTACATAATATTAATAAACATTAGAAGCCTTGATAGAAGTCCAAATTTGATGAAAATACGTTAACCGGAAGTGTGACTATACAAAGTAGGTTTTTGGAATTTTCTCTAAAACGTCGTTAACGATTTCCTTTAGACTTGATATGCTAACTGCATAGATATACATCTAACACTTTTATTTGTTACACTTAAAAATAAAAAAAAATATAAGTATTTTAGAGGAGATTTAGGGGGTTTATCAGTTTCGTTTAAAATTGAACATACAAGCTTTGTTGGTTATCGTCAGTGAGCACTCCATACAAGCCCTCCCAGGTATACAAGTATAATACCTATTACCATTTTTATGGCCAGCCTAACTAAACATTGTAACGTTGCAAATTAAAAAAAAAAATCCTTGATTAAATTGTATTAATAGGGGATAAAAGAAAGTCGTGTCAATGTTTCACACCAGATTATTGATATTTTATTAAGATACAAATATTTAAGGAATTTATTTTTGCATTCAGGCGAATAGCAAACAGAAAGAAGAAACCCCCTCCACCACCATTACTGAACAGAATTTTAATGAAATAAATAAAAAAAATGATATAATAAAAAACTAAAGATAAATATGTATATAAAAAGCCAAGAATTGTTTTCTTGTTTTGGCCCCATTTTTACCATCTTGAAGAAATGATATAATGAAAAAGTGAAATGCTATATGTCACATTTCATTTACTGGAAGGAAAAATAAATTGGTATAGAAGAGGTGGATGAAATGTGATATACTGGATCTTATGTACTCACCTACGCCACACTTTGCAAGATTATTGGCGTCCAAATGGAACAGCCACTCACCAAATGATAGAACAGTCAATAGTATTGGGTTATACGGTTTAAAGAGACTCCCCCCCTCACCAACCATCGCATTGCAAATATTTTGTCTGAATCACTTCTATTTATTAAATTCCATTTTTCGCTGTTGCTTTTTTGTAAATATTTTAATTTTATTTATTTATTTGTTAAGCCTTACATTGTTGCCAAATTAAAAAATTCTTTATTTTATTTCTTCATTACTTTGCCGAAATGAAGGATGCTTCATTCTTTTATATGAATATTACCGCTTACAAGTGACAAATTTTCTTAAACTCGGAATTTCAAAAACGCATGTATTAAGTGCCCCTGTTAATATTTGTATGAAAACATAGCTTGCGAACCCTAGTGTTACGTGGAGAGTCTAAACGATATGACTATAAAGATCTTCTTGCACGGGTTATACAGCCTATACAGCCTTGTCGGAAGCATACAGCCTATTCAGTTTAGTCACCGTTCCTTCTCTGCAAGGGTATCTGGTAAGAGCGGATTCCTCCAGTTGGGCCTTTACACAATGGGCGATGGGCTAATCGCAAATACCTTCTTTCAAAAGATTTGGGGCCTGCCTATAAGAACTAGACTTGCGTATGTCCGGGATTCACAATTAATTGTGAAATCTTTTTTAGTTGTGATTCACAATTAGGTTCTGGAGAGTTATGGACAGCTGACTCTTGCCTTTGTGAAGAAAAATCCATATGCTTTTCGTATTAGAGGGCGCAAAATTTTTATCCCCCAAAAACAAATGTTTTTTCCAAAAAATGTGATAAAGAGAGAGAAAAAAACATGGTTTATCAGCATGGTTAAATAATGTGACGATTTAAATTACGCTTAATTTAATGAAGAAAGTTCAACTTTCACACAAAAGTGAGTTACACACTACTTTCTCTCACTAGTGTGTGAAAATAACATTATACAACTCTAATTAGCACGAAATCTAGCGACAGGTTCAATCTAGAACAGGAACAAAACAAATCCCAGATGCAGCAGGTATAAGGTTATACCAAACGGAACAGGTTATAGAGAGAGGCAGTATTTGACTTGAATTAAAGTATATTCTCAGTATTTGCACTTTTTCACATTTTTTTATATTCATATAAATTAAGAACAAATTTATAATAGACTGCAGAAAAAGTTAAATATTTAACTCTAGAGAAAAGTTCTTTACAACTCTCGTTCAGTTACCACAGCATCTAGCTGCGCTCATGTGGGCAAATCTAAAACTCGAGTGTGAAACAGTTTTCCTTTTCTCTCTTGCAAAAAAAAAAAACAAACTATGAAACACTCATATAACTTTCTCTCAATATAATCCCAAATTTGACAAATTTTCTTTAAACTTGCAATCCCCTCCCCCAGTTCAATCATAAATAGAAAATGGTGAGTTTACAAGTGGTGATAGAAACCTTTGTCAGGTAGTCACTTGAATGTGATTATATTGTAGTCCAGAAGACAGTGTCAATAACATTGCAGGGACCCAAATAACATTTGAAATTTAACGCCAAAAAGTCTACAGAACCTGTAACTTCAATTTTTTCGAAAATTTGTTCCAAAGTTTGAGAAAATTACAAAAAAACTTCAAAAACCTATTCGGTGAAGCCGCACTTTTGGTTAACTGATTTCTACAAAATTTGGAATTATAATAACGCTTCTAATTTATATTAATCTTATATAAGTATTTATTATAGTGAATGGTACTTTAGAGGATAGCTTAACGTTACTGTTCTCCCACAGCAGCCCCCCGCCAAAAAAATAAATATTCCCGGGAAAATTCAAATAAAAGTAAAAGGTATTTTGTGTTTGTAGATAGTATATGAAACTGTGTTTGTAGATAGTATACGAAACTGTGTTTGTAGATAGTATACGAAACTGTGTTTGTAGATAGTATAACGAACTGTGTTTGTAATAGTATACCTAAACTGTGTTTGTAGATAGTACTAGCGAACTTGTTTGTAGAGAGTATAAGAAACCTGTGTTTGTAGATAGTAATATCAACCTGTGTTTTTGTTAGATAGATATACGAACTGTGTTTTGTAGATAGTAATACGAAAACATGTGTTTGTAGATAGTGATCAAACTGAAGAAATCGCGAGAAGTACAAGAAATTACCATTTAATCATAAAACAATAGATTTTGACCGATTGTTTGTGTCTGATGTGCCGGTTTGGTGGTCCTACATGTATACCCAAGTTTGAGCTTCCTGCGACTTTTCGTTTTTGAGATATTCTGTAATCACAAACACACACGCACAGCGTTCGCTTAATTGTTTACGTACTCAGGGGAGCTCAAAACATCTACTTCCGGTGAAAACTCAATTTCGAAAATTTGACTAAGGTTAAGGAGTGAGAAAAAGTAATTAGAAATACTAGTTGTAGGTTTATTCACAATTCCTCATGTAGATGACCTATTTCTTGGCCAATTAAAAAGCATGTAATGTAAAACCAGAATATGTAATGAGAAGATGGTCACAAGAAATTATAACAAAAAACTTCTTACTCTGCAATATCTACATTTTGCTTTAAAATGATATTTTAATTAGAGAACAAGAAGCCAAGAGAGAAGCTGAAGAAAAGAAACAAAGAGTGCTGAGCATAAATAATTTATTTAAGCAGAAATAATAACATTGACAATTTCTTGTTGTTTCATTTTATTAAATATCTATTTTAGCTGCAGCTAATTTGAAACAAAGTTCATTCATGATTTATAGATTTTAGATATATTTCCTATTGATTTATATTGGAATATAGAACATGCTAGTATTAATAATATTAATATACTATTCAATATTACTATTAATATTAAATATAGTATATATATACACACACAAATACTATATATATATATATAAGTTGTAGCTGCAGAGACATTTTCCGTGATAACCTTCAGGATGCATTTGTCACACAGTGATAACACAGACTTGCACAGAGCAAATTGAGTGTGTACCCTGAATTTAATATTAAATTGAGTGTGTAAACTGAATTTGCTCTGTGCAAGTCTGTGGTATCACATTGTGTGAAAAACGCATCCTGAAGATGGGCGAACGCCCGAAACCGGTCGGTCGATGACCACAAAAAAAAGCAGGCTATCACGGAAAATGTCTCTGATGCTTTCCAGCTCTGCGGAACCAACCACAATAAAAGTTGTAGCTCTTTCTTTGTGAAATTGATTAATAGTTTAAAGAAAATCGCAAAAAATTGAAAAATCCATTCAGTAAAGTGGCACTTCCGGTTGAGGAATATCGACAGATAAGTTCCTGCCGGATCCCAGGTTGATACCTAAAGGGAATATCAAGTTTGAACTTTCCGCGATTTTCCGTTTTTGGTTAGGCTGTTTGTATATGTATATAAATACACACACACACACACACACACACTTTTTCTAAAAACCAGTTTTTCTGACTGAGAGGACCTCAAAGTGTATTTCCGGTGAAAACTTGATATCGAAAATTTGACACGATCGCAATCCTTCCTCTGACTAGGTACTCCTAGCGAAGGTAAAAATGTTACAAGTTGTTGTCACAAAAATCAAATTGATGATAAGTTTTTTGGTTGCAGACTATTGTTTGTAGTACAAAGAAGATTGGTACGAAACACCCAACAAATTGTCTCAACAATATATTTTTATTCCTTCAATAACGTTTCGGCCTAAGCGTGGCCATCTTCAGATCTGAATAGATTTACAAATTAATTAACATGACTTCTAGGTTTAACCTAGATATAAACACACACACAACTGAAAATCGCAGTAAGTTCAAAATTGAAATTTAATTTAACTGCTAGCATGGGGCCCGACAACAAGACTTTAATCGAAATCGGTCAACCGGAAGTACACCTTTACTGAATGGATTTTTTTTAGTTTTTGCGATTTTATTAAAAATGAATCCTACGATTTTCTTTAAACTTGGAATATTAAACTACACATACAACGAGCTACAACTTCTATTTGATTCACTTGTCCAAGAAAATTCATTTTTTTTGCGAAAAAGGCAAACTGGGTGGGCAGTCCCTGGGCTCGTATAGAAGCCCCTAACCTAAATGGTGCCCCTAACGCTGAGCGTGACGCCCGAAACAATGGAAATGAACTTATCTAATCTAATCCTGATCTACAGGTCCCCCCCCGTACTCGATGTTCTTGCGGAGACAAAGAACCTAACCTATCCTTTTTCTAACCTATCTTCCATTCATTCCAATACAGTTAAAATTTATTTACACCCTTGCACTCTAAGCTCTTTCATTCAACCATACACACTCTTACGCCCCTCAGTACTCAATATTCCTGGGGAAGTACGAGAAAACCCAACATCTAACCTTACAAACTAGCCTAAAGTTAAGGGTCCTAACTAACCGCTAGCCTGAAACCCGCATTCATGCAATAAATTACGTTCATACCAACATGCAAACTACCTATCCAATCAGGCCCTATTGACCCATTACATTCTGATTTTCAATGCTTCTTCCGCAAATCGCCTAAAACCTCTGTACGCGGCATTCATTTAAGAGAAGTTTTTGCTGGAGGAATGGGGGGGTATTTTTTTTTTAATTTAAAGCGCGTCAACATCTATGGTCATTTCAAGCCCCGAGCCTTTCCAGTGCACTGCCGGCCTTAGAACAGTGTTCTCTCAATACAGACAACACTGCCCATCACCGGATGTAGAGGCTCCTAGGAAGAGAAAATCTAAGGGTAGGACGACTGGATTCGAACGCGGGATCTCCGCGTTGCTAGTCCAGCGCGCTACCACTGAGTTAATACCTTCCTTTAGTAGGGATATGTTTTCCTCTAAAATGTTATTTCAGTTGATCATAATCATTCTATCGTCTACATAATATTAGCTACAATGGAATGTGAGACCATAATTCCGAAATTCAAGGAAAATTGTTTCACGGGAAGTGCAACTTTACTGAGCAGGTTTTTTCAGTTTTCCGTGATTTCCTCTCCATTAAAGACACTAAAGAATTTCTATTCAACTTATTACACCTACACACATACAGAGACCTGTCACTTTTGTTTGAATTAGTTTTCAGAGTAAATTCATCTAAGGGAGGTTTTAGGGGAGGGGGAGCAGTAAGGTTATGTTTTGCTAAAAAAAAAGTAGTTTTCATAAAGTTTAGATTCTTCCATTACCAGGTATCTTGACAAAAATCAACATCTAGTAAGAATTATAAGTTGAATATGTGGATGGGTCCGCAATGCTGGATGTATTTTTATCCGTCGTATCATGCATATTTCTTGTTCCTGACTGGTTTCGGATTTTCATCCATCGCCAGAGTAAAGTTATCAAGTTCGTGTAGAGAGTTTATTTCAACTTAATGTTTCTATTACACATTACATTTTTTGTTGATCCCTATATTTCTTCTAAAAACAGCCCTTTAATATTTCACTGACAATGTACTATAGAGATAAACATTCTAGCCTCAGTTTTCCTCAGTTTTTTTTACAAATGTGTCTTAGTTAGCCAGTCATTTATTCCAAATAAATGGAACACCCAGTCCTTTGCGTCAAAATTGTGAAAGGGAGTCAGAGAAATGGAGTATTACAACCTTTGCTATTGTAGCATTAGAACTGTAGCATAATATGTCATTTCCTAAACTATTGTAATTAGCTTCATAATCTAGATTATGTCAACAAATGGAATGTGTAGCAGAAACATTAAGTTGATGTCAATTCTCTGCACGAGCTTGGTAACTTTACTCTGACGATGGATGAAAATCCGAAACCAGTCAAAAACATAGGAAATATGCATGCAACGACGGAATAAAAGATCAGATAAGAATTATATATGTTAGAACAGAATTAATCAATTACAGCCATGTAAATCGCAGTGGGAGAAAGTTGTGTGAGTGTTTCAAGGCAATTTTTTTCCAAAATGTATTTCCGGTAAAATATCGATATAGAAAAATTTGACAAGAACGCAATATTTCCCCTAAAAACATTGTCCTTCAATATTTTTAGTTGATAATCTACTACTTTCTCTAGCGATCACTCAGTTGATTTTACAAATGTGCATGAACAGGCGGAAATAAGAGATAAAAATGTA
This sequence comes from Triatoma infestans, assembly GCA_011037195.1. Classification (NCBI taxonomy): domain Eukaryota; kingdom Metazoa; phylum Arthropoda; class Insecta; order Hemiptera; family Reduviidae; genus Triatoma; species Triatoma infestans. The sequence goes on along the minus strand of JAAEAF010004091.1, from coordinate 90,478 downwards.
TATGAAAGCAGGCGTCGTACAAAGTTGTATTGTGGAAGTAGGGTGATTTTTTGTCTCCCTCCTCCCCCCAACTGATAGTGTATATACAGTGTTGGAAAGAGAACAGGCGCGAAACGTACATCTGCTAGCATGAACCAGTACGTGAGTTGGGTGTAAATCAAGATTCCCAAGGGGTAAGTTCTTCTAACCTCCCCTTGTAATATCGAGTGATACATCGTGAATAAGCTAACTCCCATGTTCTTCACCAAACCAGCACTTTTTTACTAAATTTTCCTATTTTTACCATCTTTATAAAAAATTTAATAATATCACACGTGTCTAGTTGGGGGCTACGTACATTGTTTAAAGATTTTCGCTTTATGTTTTTTTATTTTGTTTACACAAAAGAAATTTACAAAAAAAAAGATAAAAAACTATTCCACTTTATTCACTAAAATAAGTTATAAAAACATTTATTCAGACAAAAATTATTTTATAACGTGTTTTTTTCATTACTTTTTATTTAATAATTCCATTCTAAGACAAAAAGAGGGAATAAATTAAAAAAAGGAGAGACTGCCGCTGTTTACTTCTGGCGACCAAGTTTTATCGTCTGAAACAATCCACACTTCACTTCTCTCGCTTTATCTAAAGTCATGGTTTTCAAAAAAAAAAAAATCTGGTCTGGAAAACACTCAAAACTATATTTTATCTCGTATTTTTTTTTTAAATTTCTAGATAATTTTCTTCAAATATGGAAGTTTTGTAACACTGCTGCAGACGTGACCATTGCCGTAAGATTCGAACAACACAATATGAGTGAACCACTCACCAGTTGACAGTTCAACCATGGCTGTTATAGAACACCCCAAGAGTTTTATAAAACCTATCAGTTAATTGAATTAACCACTGCATTCATCAGAACATGAACACAAGCAGAATCCAAAGCCGGTTTTTGGTGAATAGTCGCTTTCTCGCGCTAACGCGTCGGCTAGCAATACTCGTCTGCGTTGCAACAATTTAGAAATCGATTCGGGTGAAGGCAAAGACAGTGTTGTACCAAAATCGTGAGGAAAAAATGGGGAACTACAGTTGGTGGCGCACCTGGGCTACCGAAGGTCAGCACTAAACGGCGGGTTGAGAACCGCGTCGTGTTTAACACATGCTTCCCTCCGGGCCCCCAATAAAACATTACCATCTAGCAAGCTTTGGGTTTTCATTAGGTTTCAGTTAAAAGCTGCCATTTTTCCAAAATACAAACCGAAAGTGAATGTTTTATTTTCTGGTTTAGTTTTCTGCAATTTTCTATAAAAGAGCTTCAGTGAATTTCTTCAAACTTTGCATATTAAGTATATACATACAAAGGTTTTCACAGGAAATATGATTTCTGGAAGGGTTTGAGGGAGCAGCAATGTTAAGCTCTCGTCTGAAATTCCATTATAGTAAAATGTACGGTTCTAATCATCTTTATCTAAATTAATATTGATGCGAATTAAATATGTTGCCAAAATTCCGAGTTTGAAAACAATCGGATGACCGGAAGTACGGTTTTACTGAAAAATTTTCCTTTTTTCAGCGTTTTCACTATAAAAACATCGAGCGGATTTCTTTAAATGTGGTATACTGACGATGAATAAACAGCCCTATCACTTTTATTTGAAATTTTTTTCCAAGAAGTTCATTCAAAAAAGTTTTTATGAATACATGCAAAAAAAAGTCATTTGAGGAAACTGAAGACAGGCGCAACCATTTAGTTGTGCATTATAAGTCAGGAAAATCTGTCACTTGAATCTTGTAAACTGCAATAAGAGAAAGTCGTGTGAGTGTTTCACACCAGATTTTTACTAAATGATTTCTTGTCTCAATTTTATTTATATTACTTGGAGAATCTAAACTTTTTGACTTTTTTGAGGAAACCATGCACATACTAAACTATAGTAACTATGAAGGTTCATATTTCCGGTGATAACTTGATACAGGAAATTTGACACGATTACAATATTTCCTTACACAACAGTTAGAGAGAGTAAAAAAAAATCTGGTGTGAAACACTCACACAACTTTCTCTTACTCCTGTTTTCAAAATTATAATTGACAAATGTTATAGTTTGTGTACCAAATATATAACGAAATTCGGCGAAAACTGAGAAAACTGTTCAGTAAAAGCGCACTTAGCTTACTAATCTTCTTGATCTCGGAATTTTGGCCATCTATTTATTTCTCATTAATTTTGTTGGATGATAGAATTGTATAATCAACTATGATAGCACTTTAGAGGAAGCTGTAACCCTTCCCCTCCCCTAAAAGTGCCCTTAAATGAATTTTCCCAGAGAAATGTTTTAAACAAAAAATGTAGATCTTTGCATGTTTAGTTTATATATGAAGTTTCAAGGAAATCATCGGAGCCATTTTTGAGAAAATCGTGAAAAAGGGAAAAAATCATTTAGTAAAGTGTTAAAACAAACGCACTTATCCGTTTTTTCAAATTCGGAATTTTAACAACATATTTAATAATTAACATTATTTAGATGATAGAATTGTCTAATAAACTGAAATAGCAGTTAAGATGAAAACCTAACCCCACGCCTCCCCCAGAAATGCCCTTAAATGAAATTTTTCCCGGAGCAATGTTTCAATAACAGTTGTAACTCTTTGTATGTGTAGTTGATATACCAAGCTTAAAGAAAATCGTCGGAGCCATTTTTGAGAAAATCGCAAAAACTTAAAAAAAAAAAACCTAGTAAAGTGGTACTTCCGGTTGAGGAATTTTAACAGATAACGCACCGTCAGATCCCATGATGATACCTAAACAATATCAAGTTTCAACTTTCTACGGTTTTTCGTTTTTGAGCTATACTGTTCAAATACACACACACACGCACACACACAACACACACACACACACACAGACCATTTGCTAGAAACCACTTTTTTGGACTCAGGGGACCTCAAAACGGTGAAAACTCGAATCTCGAAATTTGACACGATTACAATACTTCCTCTTACTAGGAGTAAGTGAAAGTAATAGATTAACTGAACAGGTTTTACTAAATAAACAGGTTAATTAGGTTCAAAGTCTCAAAGATTTTCTTCAAACTTGGAATGCTAACTGCACCTACATATACTATATAAACCCTAACTAATACTATATACTACATATACTATATAAACCTACATATACTAAATTAACTAAGGAATATTGATTTAGAAATCTTTTATCCATTTTAATTAATTGTATATAATTTAAAATTCATGTTGATTTATATTGTATAAATTATGTTTATTAAAATAAACAAAAAGCGAAGAGGGATTTTAGATTTTAGTATAGAAGGTTTATAGTTTAGTAGTAAGTAGTAAATACCTTTAGTTGTGTTTGTTAGGACAGTCTATTTAGATAGTGACGTAAGAAGAAGAAGAAGAAGGAGGGATGTTTCGGTATCTAGGAGGTCCACACTGATTGGGAAAGGTATATGCTATATAAAATCCCTAGGGCGATATTCCATCGCTAACCAAGTTACATGGCAGTGGCAAACATTCACTCACTTAGCCAACTTTGTCAAACACAGACACACAACTATCATAGTAATACTTGCAACAGATAATATTAAGTCCCTTTATTCTCTATTCTTGCCTCCAAGTAATTCTCTCGAATTTACCAATAATCATAATTTTTATAAAAAAGATAATTATAATAAAAAAGATAAAATAAAAAAGTCTAACGTTTGAAACACTCATACGACTTTCTTTATTTTACTGCAAATCTTATACTTCAAAATGAGTTTCTTTAAACTCGGAATTTTCACTAAATTTCGTATATATTTTTATTTTATACAGCTGGCAGAGTCTCTATAATTCATGCTGGCAATACTTCCTCTCTTACTAGGAGTAAGTGAAATTAATAAAAATCAATAAAAAAACTTCAACCCTTTGTAATAAAAATAATGAACTGGTCAAGTTATAATCAGCTTATATGGAGTAACAAAATTATTAATGATACAAATATGAATTTCAACTAGTTTGCAATTAAGTTGCAAATTGCATTAATAAGTTATGGTCCCCCCAAAACAAAAACTTTCTGAATACAAAATCTCTAGTAAATTATTATAAACTCTATAAAGCCCCCCCCCCCCCACTACATTTCATTATGAATTTTGAAATTTACAGATGTTTAGAATATTAATTGCAAAATACATTTATGGTTGAATTAAATTTTAATTACAACTTGTAATAAACACACATCAAAGCCCTATATTGTAAAACTTTTTAGAGCACTGATCACTACCTGAATGTCAAGTAGTTAGCAACCAGTCTGCACCTACCAGCACTTTCTCAATAATACCTGGACTGGCAGTTTAAAATTCCTCTCCCTCTCTCACTATATATATATAGTTGTGTAACAATTTAAAGAAAATTATACATTATAGGAGCATTTACAGTTCACTGTCCGGTCAAGGAGAGAACACTGACCGGAGGCTGGCAGTGCACTGAGAAGGCTCCAGGCGCCAATGACAATAGATGTTGACGCGCCTTTACAAAAAAAAAAAGAAAAAAAAAGGAACATAATTAAAAGCCTTTTCAAGAAAATTTCGAAAAGGTGTCCTAAGACTCGGAATCCTAAGACTTGGGCATTCCCTCCAAGGCCAACCAGTAAAAGTACGGTTCTACCCCCATGGAAATCCGGGGAATTAAAATTTAAAATTAAATGTTTCACACCAGATTACTTTTTTGTGAGTAAATAATTTTAACAACTGCATGTTGGAATTTTCATAATTAAGCAGAATGTGTGCACTAATATAAGCACATAAACTTCACGTCCGTCTTAAGGATACATCTCGCATTCACTGTTATTTTGTCACCTATCGAATCAAGTATTATTACACACAAAAAAAAAACACAATCCCATATTACCTTCTCTACTTAGTTCAGCCCTTTCCCACCGTCCGTTGTGGAGATGTGACCAAGTTGCCACCATTCCCATTTGCTGATATTTGGCATGATTCCAGGGTATTTCCTTTTCAAGGCATGCTATCATGATATTATCCTGCCATATCAGTCTTTATTCTCCCTTATGGCCGAGTGCCCGAAATCTTCGCTAAATGAACCAACTAAACTGGCGGCCTTGTACCCCTATTCAAGAATATCTGATTAATGTGTTTCTATCACGATCTGACCCTGCCTTTCCGGCCACCTTATTCAAGCATTTCATTTTCCAAGGTCTACAAGATTTCTGTGTCATGGCCCTTGTAGTGCTGCTCCAAGTTGAGTATAACCATACGGCTTTATATACGGCCATCTTATGCTCTGAGCTACCTCCTTTTTTTTTTGCTGAGGAATTCCTTATTGATTGAGTGATGCAGGTTGCTGCCTGACCTCATTCTAGCTGTTTATTTCCTTCCATCAGCTTGTTCTCCTCAATAACACGAGAACCCGTTTCAACTTTCAGCTTCATAATCCCTCAAGAACTGAGATCGATTCCCGGGTCTTGGCCTTGATTTTTATTTTGATGTTATTAGCGATGAAACATTTTGTAGTCACGTATGTTTGCCATCCCACCTCCCTCCACCATACACATGATCGTTAATTTGACGCCTGCCTGAAGAAAAGAATCTGGTCTGAAACACTCAATACGTTTTTTTCTCTTACGGAAGTTACAACAAATTTTCTTCAAACTTAGGATTTTCACAAAGTGCTGCGCATGCTCCAACAAAATTAGTGATAGAGTACATATTAGTTCTCTGCACGTAAGGTAGAATATGATTTCACTGTAATCCGCAAGTTTCCTCAAACCGAAATATGTCACTACTAACCCAGAACTTTCCTAAAATCAATTTTTTTCCGGAAAAATGTATCAACAAAAGTCTTTAAAGAAGGGTGCTTTCGAGAAAATTCCAAAAGAAGTCGGAAACCTACTTTATAAAGTCGCAGTTCCGGTTTTCAAATTAATTTTCATCGAGATTGAATCCTAGTAATAATGCTTTTGATATATCTCTTCATATTTGACAGATAGCAGTATCTTTCATGTTTCAGAGATATTTCGGTGATAGCCTATTTCTTTTTGTGGTCATCGACCGGTTTCGAGCGTTCGCCCACCATCAGTATGCTTTTTTGTCAAACAGTGTGATAACATAGATTTGCACAGAGCAAATTTAGTTGATACATAATGATTTAGTTCTCTGTGCAAATCTATGTCATCACACTGTTTGACAAAGCATCTTGATGATGGGCGAACGCCCGAAACCGGTCGTTGACCACAAAAAGAAGCAGGCTATCACCGAAAATATTTTTTATGCTTTCCAGCTCTGCGGAACCAACTACAATATCTTTCATGTTATTGAAACGGTTCTTGAGAGGAAAACTTAAGGCTGCAGTTACCATAAAAAAAAAAAATTTACATTGTACACGACGTTTAAAGAAATTCCGTAGTGGTGCATTTTCAAGAAAATACCTAAAATTGGGAAAAATTTCTTTAAACTTTGTATACTAACTTTACACCTATCACTTTTATTTGAAACATTTTCATGAAAATTTATTTATTTGTGAGGTACTGGTGGTGGTGGGGGCAGTAGCGATAAGTAATCAATTCAATGTATGGTTCTACCACCTGTACAATAATAATTTACATTAGAAGCACTGGAAAAATTCCAAATCTGAAGAAAAAAGTTTAACCGGAAGTGCGACTTTACATAATAGTTTTTTTTGGGGGAATTTTCTCTAAAATGACTGTAACTCCCTTTAAACTTGGAAAGTTGGTTAAAGTTGGAATGTTAATTGGAGTTTCTTCAATGTTCCTGAGTTTCTAAAATGTGGCTATAATTCAAACGACTATTTGCCAAAGGTTTCCACTATCATATAACCAACCCAGCCTCCTATATATATGCTAGACCACTGAAGGTAAAAGAAAGAAAAGAAAAGTGTATATGACAATTTCCCAACTGTAACAACTGGAGTGAGAGAAAAAACGTCTAAGTGTTTCTCACTAGATTTCTTTTTATTTTTTAACAAAATTAAATTATTCTGCGATATCTATAAGTGTATAAATACAGTAATTACAATTTCCATAATTAATGATAACGGATTTAATATTAATAATTATCGTACATTAATTTGCCTATAATCGTCCTCATATATAATTGATTATAATACATGAATTATAATAATCTAATTAATCTTCCAATTACCTCCGTTACTTAACATTACGTATATAATTTGTAGAGTTAGTGAATAATAATAACAAAATTAATTAATAATAACCTCTTATGTATTATATACATATATAACAATGTACTATCTATAAAAATTAAATTAATCAACATAATTAATAAATTAATTAAATTAGTTAATTTACTATACAATATATTATAACCTAATATATATTTACATGAGCTAATTTAATTTAAATAACAATCACTTGATTACTCTTACTTAATACGAGCCAATATTCCTGGTAGAACCGTACATTGCAACACTAGAATAGCCATCTATACAGAAGTTTAAAGTCGCATTTCCCCAGAAACGCCGATAATTTTCCTAAAAAAATGTGACAAAGAAAAGTGGAAAGCTTATACATTTCACTTAGTAATGCCGTGCAGTTAACTTTCTCTTTCTCTTAATACAATTTAATCAGAAATTTTCTTTAACATTGCAACGTTGCCATGTTTAGTTGGCCTGGCCACAAACATGTTGGTGGGGATTTTATCGGGTACACCTTAGGGTATTATGTCTAGTGTTCTTTATCAAAACTAAGAAAGCGTGTGCAAATTTAAATTTAAACTAATTGAGGGACTACCAAAACCCTTCTAAAATATAATTTTTTCAGAAAATGGTTCAAATAAAAGTAAAACGTTTCTATCTATCGGAGTTTTGGGGGAAATGCGAAATGATTTCCACTAATCTCTGGAGTGCTCTCTGGAGTGCCGAGGCTTACTGAAGAATTCCAGCAATGTCTGTGTAGGTCTTGTCAGAAAGTCAAGACCCACAGCATTACACGTACTAACACTGACATAGTACGCGGGCTAAGGTTTCGCCTCTTTGGAGAAAATAAGCTGACAACTGCAAGTTTCATCCAGAGACTCTCTCAGGAGTCCTAAGTCATAAAACTGACAGGGCTTGAGAGAGTGCTCGGACTGTGGGTCCCTTAGGAAATTTTGAACTCTAAAAATGCTTCTATTGTTGTTTGTGTATTAATAGCATATTGGTAGGAAACCATAATATATAATACAGAGATGGTACTTTGGAGGAAAACGTAACGTTACTCCAGGCTCTCAAAAATTTTTCCGGGAAAGTGTTTTAAATAAAAGAGATCTATGTGTGTGTAGATAGTATACGAAGTTTAAAGAAAATCATTGGGGCCATTTTCGAGAAAATCGCGAAAAACTGATTACAACATAAATAAATAAAAGTCTCACTTTCAGTTGACGGATTTTGACCGAAACCTTTGTGCAGATTCGACGCAGTTACCTAATCTGAATATCAAGTTTGAGCTCTCGGTAATCTTTCGTTTTTCATATAATTCATTCATACTATTCTATTCGTTAAACTATTTTACGGACTATTCGCTAAAAATATTTTTATTTTCTCTTACTCCTATTAACAGGAAGTATTGCGAACGTGTTAGATTTTTCATCGGAAATACATGTAGGTGTGTGTGTGTGTGTGTGTGAGTTAACAGAATACCCAAAAACGAAAAATCACAGGGCGTTTATGTACTACTTCCGCATCAGACATAAGATTCAGGGCAAAATCCAACAACCGGAAGTGCCTGTTTACTGAATGGTTTTTCAGTTTTTCGTGATTTTTTTTCATAAACGGCTCCAAAGGTTTTTTGTAAACTTCGTATACTATATACACAGAAATACCTGTGATATTTATTTGAAACATTTTCCCGATATGCTTCCTCTGAAGTACCACTTTAGTATAATATACTGGTATATGGGTTTAGCACTTACATAATATTAATACACATTGAAAGCATTGACCCAATACCAAATTTGAAGAAAATCAGGTAACCGGTAGTGCGATATTTAACCTTGGAATGCTCCCTTCATAGACAGAAACGTGTAACTTTTATTTGAAACATTTTATTGAAAAAAATTGATATTGGAGGGGTATCGGAGGTCGGTCAGTTAGTTTAAATTTAAATTTGCACACGCTTCCTTAGTTTTGACATACTGCGCTCCAAATAAAGCCGCTCAGGTATACAAGTAAAATCCTCACCATCATTTTTTAATGGCCAGCCCAGATAAACACTGTAACGTTGCAATTTTAAAGAATATTCCTTGGATAAATTGTATTAATTAGAGGAAGGGAAACTCTTATGAGTGTTCCATACCAGATTTTTTTTATGTTTATGTATTTCCGCTGAAATTTCAATTCGAAAATTTGATAAGATCGTAACTTCCGTTTAAAACAATAAGAGAAAGTGAAAATTCCAAGATAAGAGAGCAGACGTGTCGAAACAAATTTTATTTTTCTCCTAACGATACTTTCGTAGAAATAAAAAGAAAAGTGGTAGAATTATAGGCACAGGTTACATTCATTTCCTTTTACTATACCGGAAAGAAGTTCTCCATATTGGAGCTCGTATTAACATCTATATTCTACTGTTTATTGTGGGGAATACATTATTTACAGGAACTCATGGATTGTTTTTCAGTGCTCAATATACAGGGAATGTAGTGGGGGAAGAATGTAAGAAGATATATGTATTCCTACCAATTCCTAGTTGCCATAATAAATGGGTAATAGCGACGAAACACTCAGAAGACGAAGTATGTTCTTTAGTTTTTACAGGTAATCTGTTTTGTGTGTGTGTTTGAGAAAGAGGGCGATAGATTTAGCTGTAATGAAGCGTACAGTTTAGTGTGAGGTTATATATATATATATCTGTGGCTGGCTCCTGGCCACGTTACTGTCTAAATGGCCGTTATCCTTGGATATACTACCGATCGCTTTACTGCGCCAACCATACTACCCGCTTCCGTTCACCTCCCACCCCGTCCAACCGTCACTTCTTCTTCATCTTCACTCATCCAAACGTGCTACCAAATCACCGTGCGCCTATATTCCCCTCCCCCCAAACCGCGCATCAGCCAAACCAACCCTATACTTCAAATACAAAATATGTAGGGTATATCTATATACATGACCGAAATACCTCCTACCAAATTTAAATTAACGTGTTTTTTAGTCGATCGTCCCCATTTCGTTTCCATTACTAAAGCCACTCCTACCAACAATTTCTCATATTTTATGACCATTCGTTATAATATGTTCCTCATCTCTCAATATATGATAATATCTTCTAATATTTTATTAAGTCCATAAAACAGCCATAATTTCCAAAGATATTACTCATCCTATCATCCTATCCCAGAATAGTTAGTGCTAATATAATATTTATCCTTCCTTAAAAAATACTTCCAAATCCATAATTATTTACAGGAGTGTCGATAAATCGTCCAAATTTAAAAGCGGATTAGTATTTTATAAAAAAAACGTTTTAGTAATGAACGCTATTTTTCCTTAACTACCCTCAAGGAAGCGGAAGACGATTAGCCATTTCTTCAGGGATCCTGGGGTCTCCCAGCGGATATGACCACCTAACTACTCGAGCAACACTTACAATGGCACCACCAACTTAAGACTGTAGAAGTAGTTTTTTTTTTTAATTTAAGGCGTGTCAACATCTATAGTCAGTGATTGGCGCCCGAAGCCTTGTCGGTGCACTGCCGGCGGCCTCCGAACAGTATTCTCTCGCTACAGGCAACACCGTCCATCACCGAACAGTGAGCTGTAGAAGGAAAAATCTAAGGGGTAAGCAGTGGTACCTCGAACTCGGGACCTCCGCGTGGGAATCCAACACGCTAACCACTGAGCTAATCCCTCTATAGAAGTAATATTAGTGTTTTCCTTCTACAACGTTGATATCTTCTTCGCCAAGACTCAGTCGTATAAAAAACAAGCAATACGATTCCTCCATGTCTTTCTGCCGATAGCATTTTCTTCCTTCACTCCTTAGTCTGCTACTTCCTTCTCGTTCTTCTTCCAGATTCCCACTCCAAACAAAATTTTCTTTGGTAAGAAACCCCTTCCATTCTTTTTAAATGGCCAAAACACCTTATTCTACTTTCCAACACGGTCTTTTTTGCTTCCATTGTTTCGAGAATATCTTTCATTTATGACTTTCATCATCTGACTTTCTTGCTGAATGAAAAAGACAGAAATCAGCAAGAAAAAGACAGGGGAGGGAATGTTTCACTGCGTATTCTCTACATTGTTAACGTGGTTGATCACAGATATGCGGACATCCATCTATATATAGACATCCTATACATCACCTAAAACGTAAATTAGACGTAGCAGTACTGCTGTTAACACTGTTTCATATAAAAAGACAAATGTTCTTTAAACTACAAATTTTACTCTTTCGTTTAATGTAAATGTAGGGACTGGGATCCAGGAAGGTAGTAAAAGTAACATTGTAAGCTAGAAGAGAACGCCTATAACATTGAAGCAATCCATTTGAAATTTAACATCATAAAATTCCGCAGAACTATAAAATTTCAATTGTGGATTACAATGGTACATGAAAGTGTCATATCTCTACAAACATTTGATAGCCTTATTTTGATGAAAAATCCGAAATGGGTCAGAACCAAGAAGGTGAAGACAAAATAGATACAATACATAAAAAAATCATAGATGTTATCCCAGCATTGCGGACCGTAAACACAAATTCTAAAGAGATCTGAGCATTTAGCATTCCAAGTTTAAAGAAAATCGTTATATGTAGTCGTTTTCGAGAAAATGCAGATAAATCAAAACCTATTCTGTAAAGTCGCACTTCCGGGAAAACCGGTTTTCTTCAAATTTGGAATTCTACCAATGCTCCTAATGTCTATTACTGTTATATAAATGGTTGATAAAATCATACATACTGAAAATAATACTTTAGGTGTATGCATTATGCTAATGTTCCCCCAAAAATCAATTTGCCCGAGAAACATCGCAAATGAAAGTGAAAGGTATTTTTTATGTGGTGATAGTATAAGTTTAAAATATCGCAAAAACTGAAACAAGAAAACATTCAATAAAGCCGCACTTTCGGCTGATGGATATTGCCTGAAACCTTCGTGTCAGGTAAATACCTAAGGAGAACACCAAGTTTGAGCATCTTCAGAGAGTGAGAAGGAGGGAAGGAGGGGAAGAGAGGAAGACTATTCGCTGAAAAAATTTTTTCAAAAAAAATGAATTTGAAAAAATTCAATATTTCAAAAATTTTATACAATCGCAATAGTTCTTTCTTACCAAAGAGTAAGAGAAAGTAAAACAAAATTTAATGAACACAATAAATATGGATGTTATTGGAAGGTAGTTTACATCCGTAGTCTGTTTACCAGCCACTCAATATTAGGTTTGTAATGAAAGTTTACAGTAATAACAATAACAATAGACTGCGTACTTGTTTTCTTTCTGTAAAGTTTTCATTGGAATAATAATGAAAGCTAAACTCTACTTTTTTCTAGACATTCAATGACGCAATACAATGTAATAAAGTGTTGTCATAAAAAGGAATGTATTTATGACAAAGTTACAACTTTATATAATAATAAACCATGAACTATTATTAACATGAGATGATTATTGTGTGAAAATAGGCGAACAATAATTACAATTTACTCAAATCGATACTACGAAGGAAAAAAAAGCTTGCTGTGAAACACTCACACACTTTCTTTTACTCAAATTAATACAATTTAATCTAGAAATTTCCTTTAGAATTGTAATGTTACTATGTTTAGTTGGGCTGGCCATAAACGTGTTTGTGGTATTTTACTAGCCTACTTGAGTAACCATATGTGAAGCGCACTATATCAATACCAAGAAAGCTTGCGTTAAATATAAATTTAAACCGAAACGCCTCCAATACATCTTTGAAATCAAGTTTTTTTCCCCGGAAAATGATTCAAATGAAAGAGTTAGGTTTCTATCTATGCAGCAAGCATTTCGAGTTTAAGGAAAATCGTTGTAACCGTGTTTGAGAAAACGTTCAAGAATTCAAAACTCTATTCTGTAAAGTCGCACTTCCGGTTTACAGATTTTCTTCAAATATAGAAATCTATCAGTGTTTTGTTTCTATCTGACTCTTGGTTACTCCACGCCACGCTTTCCAATAGTCGTGAACTGCATTATCTGCAGCCTGAAAAAGCCTGGGCCAGGCTGGCTGGACAAACCAATAGATGCTTGGGTCTTGGCTCAAGAGAGAGTAAAAAAAAAAAGATCATGTAAATCATAGAAATAATGTAGAACAATAGTTGGCTCTGACCGGTATCGTATTTTCATCCATCATCAGAGTAAAGCTATTCAATTCGTTTAGGGAGATGACTTCAACTTAAAACTTAAAAATAATATTTTTGAAAAGCAATTTAAAGTCTTTTAGTAAAGTTGATATGTAATATTAGTTACGATGTACTGTGTCTTGTCACACTATTTTAATGCGGAGGGGGGGGGATTGCATTGGATCTATAATTATTTGTAATACTTCCTAAAATTCATTGATCAATGGATGCATAAGAAATTTATGTTTTAATGATCACTAGCCAAGGATGAGTCAAAAATGGGTATCTTTCCTATAATTTATTCCCTTACGCAGATGCGATGGCAAACTCCATGTGGACTCCATGAGTCAGTATTTACTTAATATAGTTGAAAATGTAATATCGATTAAAACAAATACATACATGAGAAAAAAAAGGCCTACCTGCGTGGGACGGTATAATTTCGATAACTCCAATATGTGTGCTCTATTGGGTAACCTTTAATATAGCAGAAGATTCTAATATCACTTCCAACTGGTGCACCAATCACTTCATGGGATAAACGTAATTCTGGTGGATCTATAAAAAAAAAGAAAGTCAAACTGTTAGAGAAAATAAGAAAGAAATGAAAAAAGAAGAAGAAATATTAACTTTCTTTATTGTTTAACATGAAGGTGCACAAACTTATTTAAAATGGAAACAAAACGTTGAGAAATACAGATTGCAGAATTAGTGATTGAGATGTACATTTTTACTGTAGAGTAATGTAACATTATTTGAATTAATGCTAATTAAATTATACAATCAAATGAAACTTGCTGAACGAGATTATAATTTAAAAAAAAAAGTCTGGTATAAAAATTCCCAGGAACTTTCAGTTCCTCCAGTTAATACTAAATATGGTCACGGTGTGAGAATGAAGTACATCGAAGCGTTGAGGTTGACGGTGACTCTATGAGAGAGAGCGAGAGTCAGGCACCCTTTTTATACAGACGACTGGACTAGTCCGTATTCTCTTTAATTTCTGCTTCCAATACCCAAATGCTCTCCATGGTTTGTCCCTTTACCAGTTTGAGTAGGAAGAAATGCAATGCGGGTAAGAGCGAGAGAACCGCCCACCCAGTGTGCCTTTTTTTTTAAAAAAAAAGTGCAGTGAACTTGAGGTGGGGAGTGATTTGTTACAATGTTTAGGTCCATTATATTGTTTTCAAGAAAATTCCTTCCGCTACAAAATTTATTAGTTGTGACAGAGAGCGCTGCCAGATATATATATATATACATGATGCCAAGTCCAACTAAACGATTGGAAACATAATAATTTTAATGAAAATTTGTCCGCTAAATTATACTAATTGCTGTAAGAGAAAGTTGTGTGAATACTAGAGACTAGATTTTTAAAATTTACTTTTTACTTTCCAAGTTTGTTGAAATATTTGTTTAAGAAAACAAATATTAAAGAAGAGCTTTATAGAACTTCATAATGATGAGTTCACATGTTAATTCCTATTAGTAAACTTACACCACAGTTTAAATCTATAGTAAAGCATGGCCTTCAGATAATCGGATTAACGTTGCAAATGAAATATATATAAACGACCTTATATAAATATTACATTTTGTACCCTCGGTAACTTTGTTTTACTCTTTTCCAACTTCGGGTGGGCTATACCCTGGCACCACAGCCATCAAAGGCTTGGACTCTCTTTAAAACCACTGCTTATTACGACCAAGTATCTCATACTATTATTTTAATTTCCAAGAACAATAGGGACTTGTGTATTTATTTATTTGAAATGAATGTTTTATCAAGAAATATATACATATATACATATATATCTATAGGATGCTCCGGGTGTGAAATAATGTATTTTTTTAAATTGGCTTCTGCCGTTGTCTGTCATAGTGGAAATGTCTGACTCAAAGTCAAAATATTATATTGGTTATATCAGATGTCGGTATGGAAAATATCTTAAGCTTGATATATTGTTAGATTTAAATCCCATCTCAGGCATTCTTCTCCACCGCCGCCTCCACCCCACCCCACCGCCACCCCACCTTCACCAAAACATTAATTTTCCAGGGAAAATATTTCAAATAGAAATGACAGGTGTGTATGTGTGTATGTTCGGTCGCGGTCTCTTTGAGGGAACAACTCTATTTCCGCCTTTTCACGCCAACTTAACGCGCTCTTTTCCCTTTGTTGTTTTTTTTCGCAGGCGCAACTTCACACACTTCCCTCTCTTCTCTTTTCGTTTTTATTCATTGTTTTTCTGAATGTTATGGAGTACATGGCATTGCGTGTTTATTCTCAGTTCAGTTTTTTTTATGTGCATCAAGTGCAGTCAATACATCTACCGTGACCCATAATTGTACCATGCTCACTGACAGAAAATATTAAAAGCCTTCCTGTCTTATACTTTTTAATAAAACTTTTAGCCTGGAGACACTCCTCCGAAGCCCTCCACTGTTTGATGATGGCTAGTGCTGGCTCAGGACTACAAAATGGTAATGTGGACGCCCCTTAGCCAACCCTCTCATTACCTTCTATGTCTTATCATTGCCTTGTCCGGGTACTCACCAAAGTTCTAACCTGCTCCTCTGAGTGAGGCCATTAAGAGTGATTTCGCCATCGCGAGTGTATTTATTTTCCCAGCGTCATCCGCTGTAAGCAAATTTCTTTTACTGAGAGTTAACTTGATTACGCCTTCTTCTCATTCAAGAAGAAAACTCATTAAATTTCATCGCCTTTCTGGCTTCAAATCTTTATTCAGCGTCATCCATTGGCATCTTAGTGCACTCCCGCATTACCCACACATACAACATTCACACCTAAACAACCTTCACACTCATTTACACCAGCCCCTTTACGTCACTTCACGCCAACGCGCTTGCTTCCGCTTACATCATCGTCTTCGAGGTGAGTTCAGTTTTATATATCTTTCTTTTACGATAATAGTCTTCTCTTCCTTTATAATTTACTAATAACATTGTTACTTCTGATTTAGTATATATTTTTTAATCTTATATTTTCATACTTTGAAAATTGATTGTTCGTTACTAATAAATTCATACTTTGATTGTTCGTTACATTATTGTTTCGGAGTAACAATGTTATGTATAGGGTATGTGGCCTATAGCGTAAGATAATATACGAAGTTTTAAGAAAATCGTTACTGCCGTTTTTCGAAAAAATAACATTCTGTGGCCATGCGGTTGATGGATTGTTTCCGAAAACTCCGTGTCAGATGCTGCGATAGTACCTAAACGGATAGGAGTTTGAGCTTCCTGGTATTTTTAGTTTTTCAGATATTTGAGAAGATTACACAGACACACACTCACACGCAAAAACATATTTTTCATTACACAGGGAACTCAATTTGAAAATTTGATAGAATCGTAGTATTTCCTCTTACTACTAGAAGAGGAAGTACTGCGATTGAAATTAAGTTTTCACCGGATATAAATATTTCGAAGTAGGTAGTTATCCTAAATCCGAAAAATGTGAAATGCAATATTGTAATTGACAAATTTTCTTAAAATTTCTAATTTTCATCAAGAGTTTTCCGTCAATTTAAGTACAGTTTTAGAGGAGGAGACATGTTGGCACTTAGCAAACAGCAGGTAGTATTTGAATGTGATTATATTTTAGCCCAGAAGACAACGCTTCCAACAAACCCACGTAAAATCTAAAGCCAAAATATATCTTTCTATCTTTCCGTAAGAAAAACATTTTTCATATATTTAATAGGATCAGAAGAGAGGGATCTAAAGCAGGGACATGAAATTGAAGACCTCACTTGCTACTTAGGCCAGACTAGAATGGGAGACTGTTTATATACAGATGCGCTAGCCCCTCAAGGGGCAGCCTTACAACAGTCTTTAGAACAGTTTATACAGCAGTTACAACGCGTCAGCAACCAACTACTACTCTATTCTTTAATCAGCCTAAAGCTCTAATTTCTATTACGTGTAAAGTCCTGGCAGTTTAGTGTCTCTATTTTATTAAACAGTGTTCAGCATTCATTCTAGCTTATTTCTTAAAAACCCTTCCTTATTAATTTATCTCTTTCTAAAACCTATTATAAACATAAGTGATATTTCTGTGGAGTTAACATTTAAATTTTAAAGAAAATCCTTTGGATCATTTTTGAGAAAATTAAGCAAAAATCAAAAACCTATTCTATAAATTCGCAATTGCGATTAACCGATTTTCTTCAAACTTGAAACTCTAGCAGAGCATTTAGTGCACTTTAATAATATAAAGGTGGTAGAATGGAAATTTTACCAAAGTGGCACATTAGAGGGAAGCCTAATATTACATATTTACCAGAAATCTTCAAAACTCAATTTTTCTCGATAAATGTATCAAATAAAAGTGATAGATTTTACGTAACAATTTTCCAGCAAGATTTCTTGATAAAGGTTTCTAGGAAGAGTTAAACTTTCAACGTCTGATACGATAATGTTATCAGTTAACCGGAAATGCGACTTTACTGGATGTTTTTCTGTTCATTAGGATTTTCTCGAAAATGACCAACGATTTTTACATATTAACTACATCATGGAGTAGTCGTGTCTTTCGTGAACGATCTGGCTCATCGGTTTCTAAGTTTCGATTCCCTGTGTGCACGATGTAGAACCATCTCTATCGCTGTGTCTACGTTCGACGACCGAGCAAACACTGCCCAGCTGAGCCGGCTATTTAGGAATATCAAGCCCGATCCTACGTACTAGTTCACCAATAAAACATCGTTCTCCAACCGATAGATAAACAATACATAGCAATCACATATAAAAGTATTGTGCCACCATATGTTCATAATATTTAAAAATAATGTACCATAATACTGGAATTCCCTGCCACTATTAAAAATTATAAATAATGAAAAATCATGCCTTATTTGAAGAACTTGTTTATTATAAATTCATAATAAAAAATAGGTATTTATTTACATTTAATTAATGATCAGGTGGGACTTGAGAAACTAAACATTTAATTATAATTATTTAATTAATTTTATATTTAATTTATAACATTTAATTACATTTAACATACTCAAACATTTTATTACTTTTATTATTTTATTATATTTACAAATTATTATGGGCCAGCTCGCTTAGAGCTTTACACATAGGGCTATTGAAAGATAAAGAAACAATAAAACAAAGATGAGTTTTGTCAGAGATCTTGATACAGTCTGGGTTTTAATCGTCTGGATGAAGTAGGCTCGCCTATGTGGTAATGTGAAGCTGAGGGTAGTGTGTGAAGCGTTAGGAAGAAATTGTCTGTAAGTTTAGTCATGTGTGTGTATATATCTGGCATGTCAAGTTCTCTGTGTGTTTGTGTGTTTCTGACAAACCAGGGAGCGTTGAGTGCAATTCGCAGTACCTTGTTTTGGAAAGTCTGCAATCGTTTTGTCAGTGTGTTGGTAGCTGTTATCCAAACTGGACAGGCGTATGTCAGGAGAGGTCTAAGGAGAGTTTTATAGAGTAGTGTGGTGCAGGAGTGTTTGAGTGGTGTGTTTCTGTTAATGAGTGGGTAGAGTTGTTTCAGTCGGGTGTATGCTTGTTGCAGTTTAGTGTTAATGTGTAGTCTCCAGGTGAGTCTTGTATCAAGGATTACGCCCAGATAACGCACTCCTTGGTCTTTTTGTTTCCAGGGAATTTGCTGGTTGTCAAGTGTTAGTAGGCGAAGGTCTTCATTCCGAAACCGCCGGAGAGCGAAGATTTTCGCTTCAGTTTTAGATGGGTTTAACTTTAGCTTCCATCGGTGAAACCAGCCAGATATACAGTCTATTGATGTTTGTAAGTCAGTAATGCTTTCGTTAATGTCTGTACTGGATGAGGCTAACATGGTATCGTCCGCGTAGGTAGCTAAGGTCGCTGTAGTAGGTTCAGGTATGTCTGAGCAGTAGAGGTTGAAGAGTATTGGGCTCATGATTGCCCCTTGTGGTAGTCCCGCTAGTATTTGTCTTTCTGTACTGAATGTATTGTTGAGTCTTACCTGGAATGTTCTGTCTTGTAAGAAGGATCCTATTATTCGAGTTAGGTATGTTGGTGCGTTTGTGTTTGTAAGTTTGTAAATGAGTCCAGAGTGCCAAACAGTATCAAATGCAGCAGCTACATCAAGAAATATTGCTGCCGTGTATTTTCTTTCCTCAAAATTGTGTACAATGTGTTCTGTGACTCTTTTTAGTTGGTGTAGTGGTGAGTGTTTTTGTCTGAATCCAAACTGATGAGGTGGGATTGTGTTAGAGGCTGTCAAGTGTTTTAAGAGTCGTTTGTATATTATTTTTTCTAATATTTTGGAGAGAGAGTTTAAGAGACTGATTGGGCGATAGCTGTTAGGATCGCTTTTTGGTTTACCAGCTTTATGAAATACTATCACTATAGCATTCTTCCACTGTTTAGGAAAATATCCTAATCTAAGACAAGCATTGAAGATCCCAGTTAGGAATGCAAGACCTTTCTGAGGCAGGTTTTTTATGGCAATATTGGGAATTAAATCGTCTCCCGGGGCCTTTTTGTTGGGGAGACCTTTGATTATGGATAAAATTTCGGAAGGAGAAGTAAATGCGATAGGAAGTTCTGCTGTGTGGTGAGGTTGTTGGAGTTCGGAATAGATCTGGTCTTCAATGTCCTGGTCCGTATGGTCAGTTAGAGTAAATTTGTTTTCTAGATGAGTCGCTATTGCTTCGCACTTTTCTTCATCGCTTATTGCCAACACGTTGCCTGATTGTAGTGGAGGAATCTGAGTGTGTTCGTTTAGCAGTCTTTTTGTTTCTTTCCAGAGACAACTGTCGCCTGGAGTCATCGCTTCTAAGTATGTTCTGTAAGTGGAGATTCTGTAGTTGTCAAGTTCCCATTTGATTTGTCTAGCTAGTCGATTGAAGTGAGTTTTATTTGAAGGGTCTCTAGTTCTCTGCCAAATCTTACGAATTCTGTTTTTCTCATGGATCAGGTTAAGAATTCGACCTGGTAGTCTCTTAGTTCTGTGGACGTTGTCTTGTCGTTTGTAAGTAGAGTGATAAACACCTGTATAAATTGCCTGTGTAAATGTGTGAAGTGAAGTGTCAATGTCGTCGTAGGACCTGTAATGAGTTGGTATTGTTAGTAGGTTATTCATTTCATGTCTGTAAGTTTCCCAGTCTATCTTTCCAGTGATTAATTTTGGTGGTTGTTCATTGCGTTGTATATGAGAGTGAAACGTACATATTACTGGAAGGTGGTCTGAGTCCAGTTCACTGATTGGGTCCAGATGTATTGGCATATTAACATTGCGTGATAATGCGATGTCCAGTATATCAGGTTGGTAGGTACGTTGTGTAGGATAAAATGTGGGTTCTTCTGGGGCTGAGATCAGTATGTTTAAGTTGTCTGTCGCCATCAGTAGCCTGGTACCATTGTTGTTGGTAGTTCGGCATCCCCAGTATGTATGTTTGCTGTTGAGATCTCCTAGTAACAGTGTGCTGTTATGTGTAAAAATTTGTTGAAGGTCGTCTTCCAGAAGTCTTGTGTTCGGTCTTAGATAGGCAGATAAAATTATTAAAGGGCCTGTTTGGGTAGCTACCTGAATAGCTACAGCTTCAAGATTAGTTAATGGAGTTAGGGGGAATATCTGCGACTGAATATGAGGGCGACTCCACCTGAAGCTACACGTGTCTGTCTATCAGTTCGGTAGGTGATGTATCCTGGTATTTTAAGTCGGTCGGTTGAGTTAAGATGTGTTTCGGTAATGCATCCTATGTCAATGTCGTATCTAGTAAGAAAGTCAGAGAATATAGACGTTCGCGATTTAAGTCCGTTGGCATTCCAATTTACTAGTGTTAAGTTGTGAGTGTGAAGCTGTCTATGATTGTCCATTGTTTGAAAAGAAGAAGTTCTGAACCAGGTTAGAGAGCAATTGTTTTAGGTGTGGGATGATAGGAGTGATTACCTGTAGGAGTAGATCTTTTATGGCATTGAATATAGTTGTTGCAGGTTCGGAAGAAACGTTAGAACTCTGGTCAGACGGCCTGCTGGTTCTTCTTCTTTGTGCCCAGTAGTTGGGAATCGAACTGATAGGAGTGCTTGCGCTAGGTTTCTCTGGAGAAAATTTAGT
This sequence comes from Triatoma infestans, assembly GCA_011037195.1. NCBI lineage: Eukaryota > Metazoa > Arthropoda > Insecta > Hemiptera > Reduviidae > Triatoma > Triatoma infestans. The sequence goes on along the minus strand of JAAEAF010004091.1, from coordinate 69,082 downwards.
TCTTATTTTGGGTGAAGAGTCTTGAGGCGTGTTGTTTATCCTTGATGAGGTGTTTTCTTGTGCGTTTCTTGATTTCTTTCTATTGATTATTTTGATTAAGGTTTGACATTTACTAAAGTTGGCTGTATGATCCCCATTGCAATTTATACATTTGGGTGTTTCCAGCTGGCGGTTTGGGCATACGGAGAAGTGATGGTCGCCTGCGCATTTTACACATTTAGGGTCTAGTCGGCAGTAGTTTTTGGTATGTCCATATTGCTGGCAATTTGTGCACTGTGGGATGCGGCTGGTCTTTCGTCTGGGCTCCACTGTGATTACTGAGTAATAGAGACGGGTAAGCTGAAATATTGCTCTTCCTTTGTTGTCATTTTCCAGAAGTACTGCGCAAAGAGGGGTTGGTACAGGGGGTTCACATTTTTTGTTCATTAGCCTGGTAACTGAGATCACTGGATAGTTTTGTGTTAATTCTTCAAATATTTCTTTATCAGTGACTGAGTACGGTATACCCCTGATTACAACTGATAATTTTTTGTCTTCGGGGTTCACAAATGTGTAGTATTTTGTGCCTGTGTCATCGTAAAATTTTGTGAGTTTTCTAAAGTCATCTGAATTTTTTAATAGTATTTTCAGCTTGTTTTTGCATAATTGGGTTTCAAAAGAAGTGCCGATTTTGTTTTTAATTTCTTCAATAGTAGCTTGATAATTTTCTGTGTTCATTATAAAAATTGGTGGGATTTTCATCTGTTTGTTTGAGTTAATCTGTGGTTCTTCAGGTTCAATTTCGGATAACGGTGCATATTTATTGTGCGTTGGTATTTGCGGTCTATTGTAAACATATGTTTTTTGGTTGCGAGTGGGTGCTGTAGTTTGATCAATCTGCATTTCATCTTTGTCATGTACAGTTAGCCGTGGAAAATCAGAATTGGAATTTAAGTCTAAAATTTTGGGTGATTGTGAAGTTCGGGGTTTTTTGAAAGAGATAGGAGGACTGTACTCACCCTCATCGATAATATTTCCTTGGTCTTCATCTAATACTTGTTGTGCCCACTGAGTTAATGCGTCTTCCTTCCTTATGCTCATGTTAATGAGCGAATTAGAAATTTTCTTTGCTCTCCCTTTTTCAGGGATTGCTCGTTTGTCAATTGCCTTGTTTTTCACCTTTAAAGACTTCTCAGAAAAGTCAGTGCAGCTATTTATTTTATAGAACTAAAAACTTGAAGTTTTACTAATCAAGCGATCAGCTGGGAATACTCAAACATTTAATTTATAATATTTCTTTCACTTAGTCCGTATTACTTTAGAAGAATGTTTGTGTTTTTTCATTATTTGTACCAATAAGCTATTGAATGTACTACATACAAATAAATTAATAAAATAAAGTACATTAACGAGTAAATGTTCCGATACTTATGCAAATCAGTTTAGACTTGGAAAATTGCGGTAAGAGAAAATTGTGTAAGTGTTTCAAACGGAGTTTCTTTAAATTTTTTACTTTCTCTTACAGTGTAAGAGGAAGTGATGTGTTTATGTCAAATTTTGGATATCAAAATAAATGTTTTGAGGACCCCTGAGTCCGAAAAAGTGGTTTTTTGAAATTGGGGTACGTGTATTTAGATTCTTCCATTGATATAAAATTGAAAAGAAGTAAACATTCAGAAAAATGTTTGAAATTAGAATAAAATTTGTCAACTATGTATGTTGACTGCAGTAAGAAAAAATTGAGTGAGTGTATCATACCAGATTTTTTTATTAACTTATGATAAGAAGCTTAATTCATATAAAATGAATTGGATCTTATATTTCATATGAGGAACCGTTATTTAACTCAAATAGAGATTCATTGAAATAGGAGCCTCTTAAAGAGACTCTACCTGGGGAAACATTTTCAATCCAATGAAGAAGTTGAAAATCAGGGGCAAAAGTGGCTTCCATTTAACTCAAATAGAAATTTGAAAAAAAAGTGGCATAAATGCCACTTTAAGAGATTTGATTTTGACAACCAAAAATCTAAAGAGTGAATACAAATTTCAGAAATGGAGACACTCCAAATTTTAACAATGTAAAAAGTAGCTCCTAGTATTAATAAAATGTACAGTGAACTATGTACTTACAGTTTACATTGAGCGATATTCGTTTACTAACTGCCGGCGGTACATCATTACTCGCTATACACAGGTATGCACCAGCTTGCCCTCGGTCAATATTGTATAGAGGCAATACGTCTCCATAATATACTTCATCTGTAACAAATAAATTTTATTTTATTGCCTTGGCCATTATAGCCTGCTTTTTTCTTTTATGAGCTGAGACTCCTCCTCACAGTGCTCAGAGGTAGCAGTGGGTAGCATCTTTTTACTTTCTCTTATTGGCTAGTAAAGTGGAAATATCGCAAGTGTGACAAATATCTCAATAAATAAATAAATTCGCAGTAAGCTGAAACTAGACACTTCGTTTAGTTAATGATATAATGGTTTCATTCAATCGGAATTGCCGAAACTATCGGAATTGAAGTGTTGGTATATCATACCAAGTCAACACTTGGTGATGGTCTATCACAAGTTAAACTGTAGTTTTTAAGAAATTCAAAAAAGAAATTTTTTTCCTGAAGAAGGCAATAAATTTGCCGAAACGTCGGTGAAAATTTAAAAGAGTTTTTTTTTTGTGACCGAACCTCAACATCGAATACAGTGGTCATAACGAACACCAAAAGATTAATCATAACGTTTATTTGTCTTCACATAATCAGACATAATTTAATTATAAGGGTAATCAATCTATAGCATATCTATCTTACCGTGTAATATATAATTTACGGTATATATGTGAGCAGAGTCTCTCTTTCACACACTCTCTCTCTCTCTCTCTCTCTCTATATATATATATATATATATATATGTGTGTGTGTGTGTGTGTGTGTGTATGTATGTATGTATGTTTATATGTTATGGCACACTTGGTAATTGTGTTTATATAGTTATTCTATAATAGAATTCAACTGACATACGCTTTTATGACCATTGTCACATTTATGTTTGTATAACTTTGTATTATTACTTTTTGGTATTGTTTATAAATAAAGACTATTATTTCTATTTTCTGCAGCAATATAATATTGTATCAATTATTAATATAATATTAATAATAGAGAGAAACTGTATTTTCACTAAACTCAACTATGAAAGTGACATTTCTTTTTTCTTTAGTGAATAAAAATTTACTTCACAATTTTCACATGATCATCTATCTGCCTTAATAAAATCACTATTTTTAATTTCTCTAACTGCTGCCGTTACAGCAAGTATTGTAATCGTTTTGAGGACCCTTGAGTCCAAATAAGTATTGTTTTTTAAACAGAAAATGGTGTGTGTGTGTGTGTGTATGTGCAGTAAGATGTATATGTATGATCAGCTAAAGATCGAAAAATCGCAGAAAGTTCGAAATTGACATTCCGTGTGTCAATTCTCTTCATCCTCTTTTTTCCGCCTTCATTTTTTTTGGTCGGCCCAACTTTATTTCCTAATGCATTATGATCAAATTGTTGTGCTTGCAGATGGTCCAGGGGCTCGTGTATCTAAATCATATGGACTATTAATTATGATAAAATATTTTCAAAAGACGAGTCTCAGAATGTTTTTTTCAAAATACAGAGAATGAAATTTTTTTTTTTTTTAAAGAATGGTGGAGGCAAAGTTTCATGAAATTCTATCAAAAATTACATTCTCTTTCAGAATATTTTCTATTGACCGCTAAGGAATTACATGGAAACTTGATAAAAGAAGAAATACAGAAGGAACGTTACTTAGCGTTAATTCTATAAGCTAACAAGTTGTGCAGAGGAAGAAGAAATTTTATTAAATACTTTGGAAATAGAGAGAGAAAAAGTGAGAGAAGAAGAGAGACAGATGTCTTAACTTCCGTTCATGTAATTATTTCTAAAGAAATCTTATTGGATAGGCTTTTGTTTTGTTTCTTAGTTTGTGTTTATTTGTTTACTTCATTCTCTTTATTTTTCCTAAAGAAAGAAATTTTCCAAACACGGCAAATTAAATTATTAATTATCTATTGATTTTAATTAATTAAATAGAAATTTTAATTTTGTAACCATGTTCAATTTTTGTTTATTAAAAATAGTTTCAAACTTGGCGATTGCAGATTATTATAAAATGACAGAAATTAAAAAAAAAAACATTTTTTTTAAACTACTTATTAAGAACTATTGTTTTTATGTTGTATTGGACTCTCACTGTTCTAACTATATTATAGTAGTTATGAAATAATCGATTCTTCATGTTAAACTTATTTATACTTCAACTTTATTCAATAATTAATGCAAATACTATTCCCCCCCCCTTTACGCCATGACTTTGGCTATTCAACCATTCTGCATCACGCGGCCTAGTATAAAAAAGCTGCACTGGCGACTGATGTTGTTCGTTTAGGTGGATGTTTAGAGGGCACGTGAGAGCAATCTCGGACGCGAACAATTTCATCCCCTTCCTTTTTAAAAAAATTAAAACAAGGTTACATAAAAGGTTTCCTGTATAAAATTCAATATTACCTGACCTCATTACATAAACTGCCGAGGTGATCAGATATCTCTTAAAAAAAAAATCAGTGGAAACATTCCTGTGATTTTCTCTTATTCCATTTATTAGCAACTAACTGACTAATTTTCTTTATCCTTGGAATTTTGGTTGGAAGCCAACCTGAATCTGCCTAAAATTAATTATTTCCAGATTTTTTATTCCTTTTTAAATTGTAGGTTACACCGACCTGCACTTGTGCCATAAATACTGTTACAGTTAAAAATTGGAGAAAAAATTAATCACTTTGAATTGAAACAAAATTTATTTGGGAATAACTTGTTAAGAACAAAAAATGCATATCTCTAGGCTTAAGGCACCCTGGCCAATCATCGATCGAATTAAGCAGAATTTCCAGGGAAAACCGCACTAAAGACTCTATTAGGCTGTTCAGAAAGGACTGCGACAAGTCATTCTCTCAAGATTTGACCGTATACTGTGATCCAGAAGACTAAAGTCTGGGCTTTCTGAGAGTCAACCTGCAGGACTAATATACTCAGGATCAATCATCCTAGCCACTCTTGGGTGGTCCTCGCCTTGTGGCCAGATGCTGAATCTTGCTGAAACAACCAATGAGTAGTTACTTGAAAATAAGTTTTTGATTTAAAGGTTTTACAACAAGTTCTAAATTATCCTCTTAGGAATTGAGCCTTTTCAGTGCACGGTTACCGGATAGTGAGCGGTTGTGACTCCTAAGAAGAGAAAATCTAAGGGTAGCATATTGCACTAAAACCCGGGTCGTGCATGATTTAACATCTTTTTCCAAAAAATAAATAAATAAATAATTAAATAAATAAAATAGATTCTGTTAAACCCTGCTTTTGACTATTAAACTCTTCTTCTAGGCCGACAATTTTATTGTCATTAAACAAAATTTGTCTGTGGATACTGTGTGCGTAACGGTGCAACAGAAATTTAGATCTGCCCTGATTAATTTGCTTTCATGCGTCTGTACATGTGTGGCTTGTGGTTCACCGATAAGCACTCATCCCAGCTCACGGTTAACCAGTCTTGATATAGATCTCTTTAAGGTCCCCATCCCGCAAGATATGATTTTTTTTATTTCCAAAGAGGATTTCTTCTGATCCGGGCTGCCACAACTTTAATCACGTTTTCTGTACGATCTGCACTGTACCTGTTAATGGTGCTATGAACTAATACACGGCTAATACCTGGAAAATGTAGGGTAATAAAGGAGTTTCAAAAATCTGAGAAGTTGATTTGTCCACATTATGAAGAGCTATTACTGCAAAAGGCTTTTCTTTGTCGCCCCAATCCATATCAATGAAATGAGTAAACAATTCATACTGGCTCTAGCATTTAAACTTTTATTGATAGGGTACAAAGTAACGTACAACTAACTAGATAACGATAAATACAATATAAACTTTATAAACATTGTTTGAATTTAAATATGTTAACATTGTATTTACTTAAATAATTAAAGAAAATCGTTCGTGCATTTTCTGATAAAATTCTGTAATGTTGTACTTTCACTTAACTGATTTTATTTTCAAACTTGGAATTCAATAAATGCTTTTAAAGTAACTTAAATTTTTATTATTCCTCTGTAGGGAAGGACCAAGCCTACGCTATCTAAAGCCCCAATGAGCCCTAATTGGAAAACAATAAAGAACAACAAAAGCTCAAAGTAAAACAAGATAAACAACTTACCTGGAATAGAACAAAAATCTAGACTTGGGTGTCTAACCCACCTAAGATTCTCTGCAGTTCGAACATATCGGACGATAACCTTAAAGGGAAATACTCTTGGCTCTTCTACAGACATCCTTCCTGTTAAAAACTAAAGGTCTTGATCTAATTTCCTCACAACCCAGACAATCTCTCTCAAGATGGATGGGTGTTTCTTCCTCTGTCTCACAAAGTACGTTAGTATTATGTTGATGCTAGAACCTTTATTGCATTGAAATGGCTCTTTAGAAGTTTAACGTGGCAGTTCCTGCAAAACTCAATTTTTCTGGAAAAATGTTTCAGATGAAAGTGATAGGCATATTTATTTTTGTAGCTATTATGTGGAGTTTAAGGAAAATCGTTGTGACGAAGATAATATTAAAAACTGAATATCCAGTTGTGTTTACGAAGTTTTTTTTTTTTTTTTTTTTTTTTTTGAGACATTTTGTTATATGTTCATATATTGAGACTATTTGCTAAAAATGTTTTTTTTATTTTCAGAGAACTTCAAAACAAGTATCAAATTCGAAAGTCTTACAAACTCCGCAGTATTTCCCCTCAAAGCTTAAAAATGCATTTTATTCAATTTATTTATAGCACCTTCAGTTTTCTAACCTCTCTTTTCGCCAGAAACTACAAATCTTTTTTGTGAAATTGTAAGGAAGTGAAGTGTAATATTCACGCGCTCTTTGTGAAATTGTTTATAAGTATATGAATCTTAGAAATGTAAATAAATACATAAATTATTAGAGCCAAAATTTATTAGTCTTTGTTAACCCTTCAGTATATCCTTGGTAAATATTCATTTTTATTCATGTAACCGAATGTTTACCCATTTGCTTAACCATAATATCTTTTAATAAAACTTTAGTTTACACAGTAACAAGGATGCAATTACTGAACTAAGCTACAACATGATAGAAACAAGAAAAACAATCTTAATACAAACATTGCTTCCATTCCCTGTGATTTATACAACAGTACAACTTATATCATTGTAAGGTAACAAACAGTTCGTGAGCACAATGCTATACATGTGCTGCTGCTACCTACTGGAATGCACAAACACTATACTATCAACCCACTATTTACAAATGGCTCTTGCACAACTTGGAAAAGATAAGCTTACTTTACTGTAGGGTTCTTTAAACAGACTGGGCAATTGTTAAGGATTTATTCGTGCTATATAATTACATAGGTTTTGTTTATATAGAGAACGGAAAAAAAAAGAAGCAGAAGAGAGAAATAGAAAACTAATTCAACAAAATTTAATAAGAAATACTTTCAATTAACTTTGTCAGATATTGAATAATAGTAAATTTCATATCCACTCAACTTGATTCATACTTATATAATCTTTCTTTTCTAAATAATATATCTTGCAGGTTAATGACATAATAACTTTTTATGTAACGATTATGTAATTATGTAATTGCTAAGTTTTATTTGTGAGAATAATTGAATAAGTAAAGCGACAAATAAAACTTCTGAAATTTGAGAATGACTATCCTTAAAGAGTAAATTAAAAGATGGTTGAAATTTCCAAAACTATTTCTTATATTTCGGAACTATCATTTCAATTTCTGACAATTTTTTGAATTACAATATACCCGCGAATTACAATATTCCCGCGAATTAACAAACTATTTTGCTAGACATATATACATACATTTGTATATAGACTATTAAGTAGGAGGATGGTTTAGTAGTGTGCCATCAGTAAATATTCCTTTTTACTTTTTCTTTGTAAGGGGAAGTATTGCTTATAACCGGTTATAAGTATTGTTTTGGAGTCCGCTGAATATGAACAAAATAAAGTTTTTAGCGAATGGTCTGTATGTGTGGGTGTGTGTGTGTGTGTGTGTGCTGTATCTATTTTAACAGAATATCTCAACAAAGACAAGTCGGTGGAAGCTCAAACTTGGTATTCCTTTTCACGCAACAGACACGAAAATTTCGAGCAAATTCCATCAACCAGAAGTGCGACTTTAATGAACGGATTTTTCAGTTTACACAGGTTTCTCTATCTACTTCGTATACTATCAACAAACATAAACTCATCACTTTTATTTGAAACATTTTCCCGGGAAAATTGATTTTTGGAGCGTTTTGGGGGATTGGAGCGTTATGCTTTCTCCTAAAGTACCATTTCAATAAATGGTTTTACCACCTTCATTATATAAATATACATAAGAAGAATTGATAGAATTCCAAATTTGAAAAAAATCGGTTAACCGGAAGCACTCAACTTTGCAGAAGAGTTTTTGAGTTTTTGTCGCAAACATATAACGATTTTCTTTAAACTTGGTATGCTTGCTGCATAGATAGACACCTAACACTTTTATTTGAAACATTTTTATGAAAAAGGAGTTTTAGGGAGGGGTTTGTCAGTTAGTTTAAATTTAAATTTACACAGACTGTTGGTTTTGTTCTAGCGCTCCACATAAGCCTCTCAGGTGTTCAAAGTCGTGTGACCAGATTATAATTGACATCCAATTTTCCATCCAAACACTGGCAATAGAACTAACAGCTCGCAATGGATTTGAGTTTATAAAAGTATGGAGAGCACCACCATATCAAATAGTTGACAGCAACGATCTTTCCCACTTGTTGCCTTAGGCGAAAATCTGGGGTTCCTATTAACAAAGAAATATGCAAAACTCTCCTCCTTGGCAAAAAAAAAAATATATTAGACTAATTAGTAATAGTGATGCCAAATTTCGGTCTCCAAAGAAAGAATAGTTAATATTAAAAGAGCAAACATAAAGTATTCCTTAGTTTAAACATATGCATACGAAAAGTAAAAATGTCATTAATCTTGTTCAAATAATTTGGCTCAAGGAAGTCAAACAGCTTGATCATAGCTTGGTCAATATCATCGTAGAGACAGAGATATTTAGTCACTAATTTAGATCTAAAAGAAGAAAAGGCAGTACCTTTTACTGCAATGGAGTCGGTAACATTATCAGGTTCATTTAATGGACACAGATTACAGTTATTGTCCATGCAAAAGTCATATTTCTTATTATTTAGGTAAACTGTCATCTATTTTATAAGCTATTCGTAGCTAAGCTATAAGTCTTAGTTTGGAAAGATGAATATTAAGAGACAAACAGCGTTGTTTTTCCATATTAAAACTACAACTTTTTTTTAAATGTAAAAACAATTCCTATGGGATCATATCCTTAATGCCCAAAATCCAAGATTCCCTGCCCTCTCATTCCCCTTCTGGAAGGCCTCTAGCGGCCATTCCTGCAGTGATACCCTCCATCCAAGTTTTCCTACGCCTTTCTTTCCTTCTCGTTTCAGAACGATGAAGTTAACTATTTTTTTAGGCAATCTCTCACTACACTTCCTCATCACGTGGCCATACAATTATATTTCCGTATTTCAACGGAATGCAAAATACTGTTTGCATTCCCTCGCGTCTTCCCAATTAGGCACATAGCATAATTTATGCAGCTTTTGCAACAAACTTGTTTAAAAATAATGACATGAAAAGATTTGTTTACGTTTCATTTGACCCAGACGGTATAAGTTACTTCTTTTTTGGCCTTTTTTCTTAACAAAAAAAGAAAGAAAACGCTGTTACAAGTAAATAAGAAAGTTGCTATATATATTATTTTTTTTTCTTTATTTTTATTTAGAAAGTTATACTGAGGAAATACAATTGTTTACTTATCGATCAATAAGAAGAGTGGCACTTATCGTTTGTGAAAGCAATAGTCTTTTTTTGGCGGCAATGGGCGGTTGGGTGGAGAAGGGCCAAGTTTTGTTGGTGTAGACTTGGCTGAGTTGGTTGATTCGATTGTAACATTCTACTATAGGAAGAGGCTAAGAGAGCAACCCTGGCGTCCTACAAATTCCCCAGGGAACAACGGGAAGAAAGAGGAGTTTTCTTCCTTTCTACAATCTGCAGTACCATGAGTGGCGGAGAGGGGGGCGGGTTAGGATGATATCGTTTCTGTATGTGTCTCCCAACCAACCTTTCAATTTTGAGGGCGGATCTTTCTTATACCCATCAATTGTAATATAGTAAATAAAAAACGACAGTTCTTTCATTTTTATTCTGAAATGCTCGATTCAATAACCTATAAGTTTTCTTTCTTACTATTTTAATTCATCTTTCATGTATTTAAAATCGATATGATTTGTGACTATTTGTGTATTAACGTTTCTATCTGGAAGGCATCGCCCCCTGAATGTTCCACCAGTTTTTACATTCTTCTACCGCCCGCATATACTATTGGATGGTATCGGATTTTCCGAAATTGACTTTCGGAACCAGAAGTTTAGGTTACTATGGGCAAGTTAGTGTTTTTTTCCCCTGTCCGTTTGAGAATTACAAGGAGATCCGACATGATTGTTTCGATCAAAATCTGATTTTATTGAATCGTTTATTCAGATTGTACTGAAAACAGGCGGAGGATTTTTCTCAAAAAATCGTATACTATCTATTTTATGTTCGCTTAGATCGAGATCTCCCTACGAAAACGACGAAGGGCGAAAGGCTCTATAGTTTGGCAGCAATTTGTAGGTTATTTGACATTTTTTTCTGAGAATTGATTTTAAAGGATTTTGGATAAGCTGCAACCTTTTCTCTAAGACGTCATTTCACTTAAAATGACACAGCTACGTAATCAAATAGTTGTTCTTTAAAACAAAATAAGGGGATGCATTTTGCCTACTACTGTATATTAATTTACCCGACGCTTAGGGAAGTATTTCTTGGTGCAGACATCAATATTACTAAGAATGCAAATACTTTGTTCTGCAGTCGTTGAATAATGTGATGGTTATTATTCTCTTATTAGGAGCGAGACACACACATGGCTTTCTGTTATTCCACTTAATTGCAATTATATATAAATTAAGAAATTTTTCTTAAATTGCAAATTCTGCTCATATAATCCATCATAAATACACACACACAGGTGGTGGGGGGGACAAGTGCCAGCCTAGCAACCGAGGCAGATAGAGATTGATTACATTGCAGAAAGCATCAATAATACTGGACAAACATGTTTGCATTTTAACCTCTCATATTTCTCAGAACCATCTAGAAAAATACAATATTTCTCTAAAAAATGTTACAAATAAAAGTGATAGGTTTATATCTGTGCAATTAGTATTCAAAGTTTAAAGGAAATCGTTATAGTTGTTTTCAAGAAAATTCCAAAAGACTCAAAAACCTATTCTATAAATACTTCCGGTAAACCGATTTTCTTCAAATTTGGCATTCTAGCAATGCTTCTAAATTATCTTAATATTAAGTAAATTATTTTATTTACTTTTAATTATCTTAATGGCGGTAGAATCGTACATTGTATTGAAGTGGTGCTTTAATTTAATAGGGATGAATGCTGTGAAGCCGTCCATGTCTGGAACCTTGATAGACATGTGTCCAAAGTCACGCCAGCAACAGGTTCAGGATATTTTGTAAACGCACACACACACACAGCATTCGCTACAAACACTTTTTTCGTACTCAGAATTCTTTAAAACATTATTTCCATGAAAACTCAATTAAATGAAAACAAACAAAAATTATGGAAAACACTCCCTCCAAAATTCCTTTACTGCAGATTAAATTGTCTAATTTCTAATTAACAATTCCTTCAGATTTGAAATGTTTGCTAACCGTATATTACATATATAATAAGAGAAATGGGGTTTATAGTTGTAAAATATAACAATAATATACATTCACATAAAAGAAAAAGAACAAAAGCATATATAGCGTGAAATCCGATAGTCGAAGTTGTAAAATACAACTATGACTTTACCTGGCATAGATATTGCAATGCCCACTGCTTCCTCCCCACTAAAACTTGCAAGGCAGTTCGAATTGCCCTAGGTATCCCCACACATACCCCACACTCACCTTGAAATCAATTTTCTCCAAGACAATTTTCAAATAATAGTGATTGGTTTAAAACAAACAAAATGTTGGTTGGCTGGGGCCAAAGAAAGAAACCAAAAAACTTTTTGACTTTAAAATTTTATTTATTTTAAAAGTTTCAGAAACCTTTGGTGTCCTTCCTCAGGATCTGATAAGGTGCGGTATATGTTTTTTGGCCCCAGCCTACCAACATTTTGTTTGTTTGATTTACAATGACCAAAAATTTTTGTGGTTGGTTCCGCAGAGATGGAAAGCATCAGAGATATTTTCCATGATAACCTGCTTCTTTTTGTGGTCATCGAGAGGTTTCGGGCGTTCGCCCATCTTCAGGATGCGTTTGTCAAACAATTTGATAACACAGACTTGCACAGAGTCAGTGTGTAAACTGAATAGAAGCAGACTATCACGAAAATATCTCTGAGGATCAAATAAACCTATTGTTTATAGTATTTTGTGCCTTCTTATTTTTGATTTGCTCTGTAACCTTTGTCCGACCCCTGAAGGCAATAAATTTACCGAAATATCGGTGAAAATTTGCAAAAAGGATTTTTTTTTGTGACCTCACTTCAACATCCATTTTACAATAATATTTATAGTGAGTGCATTTATATTTGTACAGTTAGTTTATATTTGTATACCCAGTTTAATTAAAATATCTTTGGAGCCGGTTCTGAGGCAAAATTCTAAGATATTTAGAAAACTTTCTGTAAATTTTTCTTCAAATTTGCAATTCTAGAAATGCCTTTAAAGTACCTTAAGCCCATACATATAAATAGAAATATCCTGACTGACTGATTCGTCAACGCTGAGCCGAAACTACCGAAGCTAGAAACATAAAATTTGGACAGTAGGTTACTTTTGTGACTTAGAAACTCACTAAGAAAGGATTTTCTGAAATTCGACGCCTAGGTAGATGAAAGGGGGGCGCCAAAATTTTGTTAAAAGAGAATATAACACGCGATGGAAGGAGGGTGAAATTAATAATTTAACACGTATTTAAATTCGTGGGCAAGAGCTAGTATTATATATATGTTAGAACCGTATACTGTACTTCTGAAGAAACCTTAACGTTGTAGCTGCCCCAGAATCTACAAAAAAATCAATTACCATAGAAAAATCCTATCAAATAAAAGTGTTAGTTTAAAAATCAACCACTATTCTCTATGGTGCTGAGGTGTTCCCCACCTAAAATAATTTATTTTCCTAAAATATAAGTGAAAGTTGTCATGTTTTAATATTTCTTATTTTTATGCCTTGACAAAGAACAATATATTTGTCGAAACGTTGGCAAAAATATAAGTTTTTTTAGTTTTAAAAAAAGGCCGAATCTCACTATCCTTATCCATCATTAAAAATCAGAGTTATTTTCAAGAAAAATCAGGAAAACTAAAAAAAAAAAAGTCTGTAATGCCACAATTCCGTTTGAAATTTTTACCACAACCTGAATATCAAATTTCTCTAGTGATACCCCCAACAAAAAAAAAAAAAAAAACATTTTGAGAGACAGAGAGAAACTATTGGCCAAGAATTTTTTTTAACTTGTATTTCCGGGAGGTGCTAACTCAATTCTGAAAATTTGATAAACGCGCAATATACTTCCGCTTACAGCAAGAAGAAAAATTAAAAGTGTGAAATTTTTTTATACAATTACAAATATTTGTTCCAATAGAAAGTTGAACAAACTGTCGCAAGTTTTTACTAAACTTTTATATATATATAAGTTTACTAAAAACTTATATGTATATAACCGGGAAGAAAATTCAAGTGGAAACTTCTTAATAGAATATAAGCTGGGAGCAAGTTTGGAAGTTAGTTAGGTAGCCATTATTGATAAACATGTTTGTCTGTTTGAATACAGATGAAGAAGGTAAATTATTGTTAAATAAATGGAAGCGTAGTGACCTAATTTAATTATAAATTGAAGTAGATTGAGTTTTAAACCCGGTGTGAAAAACTCACAAACTTTCACCTCCTGTAATTCACATAGTAATTATTGATAAAAGTTCTTCAAACGTATAATTGTTACCACATGAAGAGTTGTATTCAATTTTATACCACAGGGAGAATCTAAACTTAAAGATGCGTCTTTTTTATTTTTTAGGAAAGCAGAAATATAACCTTCCCAAAAATCACGATAAAAATGAATATTTCCGGTAAAGTGTTCAAATAAAAGTTATAGCTCGCAGTATGTGTAGTTAGTGTACCAAGATTAAAGAAAATCGCAAAAAAGTAAAAAATAAAAAAATCCATTCAGAAAAGTGGTACTTCCGGTTGATCGAGCGACAATTTAAATGAAATATTAACGTGGAACTTTATCCGACTTTCCGTTTTTGAATTCTGCTGACCACAGACACGATAAAAAATCTGGTGTGATACACTCAAACAATTACCTCTTACTCCCAGTTTTGAAAATTGTGATTGACAAATTTTTGTAGTTAGTACCCCCAAATTTAATGAATTCGTCCGTTGCTTTTATGGAGAAGATCGAAAAAAATTGAAAAATACTGCCTAGTAAAAATGCACTTCCGGTCATCCGATTTTTTTCAAACTTGGAATTTCAACAACACATTTAATACTATTTAGATGACAGAATTGTATAATAAACTGGAATAGCATTTTAGAGGAAACCGTAATCCCACCCCTCCAGTAAAAGTACCCTTAAATGAATTTTACTGGAGAAATGTTTCAAATAAAAGTTGAAGCGCTTTGTAGCGTACTTGATATACCAAGTTTTAAGAAAAATCTTTGCAGCAATTTTTGAAAAAATTGCACAAAAGTAAAACAAAATTATCTAGTAAAGTGATACTTCCGGGTGACGAATTTTGACCGATAACCTAATGTTGGATCCCATGGTGATACCTAAACGGAATATCGTTTGAACTTTCTACGGTTTTTCGTTTTTGAGCTATGCTGTTCACATACATACGAACACACACACACACACACACACACACACAGACCATTTTCTAAAAACCCTTTTTTGGACTGAGGGGACATCTGAACGGATATTTCCGGTAAAAACTCGATATCGAAAATTTGACACGATTACAATACTTCCTTTTACTAGGAGTAAGTGGAAGTAAAAATTTGACACGATTACTACTTCCTCTAGTAAAAGTAAAAGTTGACTTTAGATGGCTTTTGCAGAATTTGTGTGGTTGGTTTTATGTTATTAAGAGTGCGCTCTTCACTTCCTCGCCTGCTTCGGTAGTAGTTTGCTGCTCCCCCCCCCCCACCACTCTATATTGTTGGGACAAATGAGCAAAATTTGAAGTTTAAAGAAACTGTATTATTTTATGTATATTGTACTATTACAGGAGTAAGAGAAAGTCACCAGCTTCTTTTATTTTATTTGCTGTACATAACCTAGTGATCGAATTTTTATTAATATAATTGAAAAGATTTTCGTAACATTATATAGAGTACCTACATAAAGAAGAACCTTACGCGTTGGTCTACTGCCTAGCGCGTTCCCCTTTCGTGCGAAAATTCAGGATTCGATTCTCGTGAGAGCAAAGTCGCTGTCGACCCAGCAGTGTGATAAAAAGTGGGAAGCTACAGTTAATAGCGCCCTAGGTAGCGAATGCCGGACCTAAAGTGTGTGGGACCTGCGGTGTGCTGCTTACCACACTCCTCCCTATTCAAATCGCCGTCTGGCAAGCCTTGGCCATTCATGGGCTGTTGTGCCATAAGTGAAAGCATAAAATTATTTTTACTTACTTAAGCTAATAAATAATATTTCTAGAAATATATA
Source organism: Triatoma infestans (assembly GCA_011037195.1). NCBI lineage: Eukaryota > Metazoa > Arthropoda > Insecta > Hemiptera > Reduviidae > Triatoma > Triatoma infestans. Next base: position 53,151 of record JAAEAF010004091.1, on the reverse strand, counting down.
TATTTATAGCAGTAAATTAGTACTTTATCTGACTTAATTTTTAAACACCTAGTTAAACAATTGGCCGCAAATTTCCTAATAAACAAGTTTAAAACTTTATTTCCCGATTAATGTCGTGTTAATGAGCTCATTGAAAATTCAAGACATTGGTTTTAACTTCAGCCATTATAGATTTTATTTTAATGGCTAAATATTTACCAAGTAAAATTAATATTATTGGTATCAATTTACTATTTACCACCAGTGGTTGGTATAAAATTGTTATCCTCCCGCCTCCATTGTATTTTCGGTTTTGGATGTCCTCTTGCACGGCAGTGTAGTGTTGTATTACTGCCTTCATCTACGGCAATATCTGAACTAGTACCAGGATCTACAATGTCTGGTGGTACTGAAACAGTCAGAAATTTAAATAAAATATTAATTAATTAAATTTTTATACGAATATTTTCTTCTTTTTTTTTTCAATACACAGATATACGGAGAGAGATATTTTCAATATACAATGTACGGATTAGAGATATTTTCCATGATAACCTGCTTCTTCTGGTGGTCATCGACCGGTTTCGGGCTCTGCGGAACCACCAAATAAATACGTACGTATTGCTGGCGATCAATTTGCACAAGCAATAGGTCAGTATAATGGAATCTGTATTTGTAAACGATTGGAAAAAGTATCTGATGATATCAAATCAATTCAAATATTTCTACAGAATTAATCGAGAATAATTCACAGTGCTACTGACGCTTGAGATGATTACTAGGTAAATTGGCTGTCAGAGTTCAGGAGGAAAGAAGTCGGACCAGACAGTTAAGGAATCTTGATCTCTGATACCTCACAGGGCTTTCTAAACTACCAAATACAATAACTCAAAAATGAAAAATCGCAGTAGTTCAAACTGGACATTTCAGGTATGTATTACCATCGCAATCGTCAGTATTTCTGCACCCATGATAAGTCCTTGCTTCTACACCTCCTGAAATAGTCATGAATTTGTAGAATAAGTTCCGACCAAATTCCCTCCCCCTCAGGATTCTCTATATAAGATGAGTTCAAGACGAGTTTTTTTTACGTCATCATCAATCATTAGGGCATCATTACTTTAAGTTGCTAATAATTCATTTCTCTAATTTAAAGTCCTTGGCGTAAATTTTATGTTTATTTAATTTGTGCAGTGCAGAGTAATTTCTTTCAAATTTACTTTTGCCATTATTTGCGGTAATTAAAAACTTTTCAATAATTCTTTCCAGTTCTTGTGAGGTCATTAAAATCTTGTTATTTCCCAAATATTATATTTGTTGTCATCGCCGATATTAAATAATTAGACACTTTATTTTGTATATGTTGTCAAATGTGACTCACTGAATACAAAAACAGTGTTACCACTCAATTAAAAGAAAAAAAATCAAATGGTATCTGTCATAATGACAGTTGCAACATGCAGAGTATATGTTCTTACGTTTTCCAAGTTATGTTACTTAAATTATCGTTATTCTTAATATAGGTAAATATATTCTTTGACTTTACAGTTCTTTGTCTGTTTAGTTATTGAACAGCCTTCGTAATTAATAATTTATCAGTCTAAGCCACATGAAAAAGGGATCATGTAAATTGTGGCTTTGTTTATGTAAAATTAATAAAGTAGCTTTTAATAGAATGAAGAGTTTACATTGTCTAAAAATTATTTTCAAACAATAACACTTAACAAGTTTGTGAAGTTTAACAGAGCAGATAATAAAATTTACCACCACCCCCAAGTTATAACGGCTGAATAAATCATGACTGTTTATACGCCTAAAAATAAATGAAATATCTATAATATTCAGATTGTGTAAATATAAAAGAATAAATACTAGAAAGCTTTTCTATTCACCCATCGAAAACATAAAAATGGAAACCATCACAGAACTGAAGGCAAACAGGCTAGAAAATAATGCAAACACAAACTAAGCGTGAACAAAGGGCAGTCAAGTAATTTGGTTTTATTATCATGTCTGTAATGTATTTAAAGGGAAATTGAAGTAATGCTATTAGTGAAATTAGTTCTCAATGTTTACCACTTCTTTTCCATTTAAATACTCGATCACAATAGATTTTCTTTCTTTAGGAAAAGTCCCCCACCCCTCTGATATTTGCAGTATTTATAGCAAGAATGGCACTTCAAATTTTTCTGCTTCATACTTTGTGTTACTGCAGTTAGAGGAATTATTGCAAATGTCAGAGGAAATTTACGAAATTGAGTTCTTCACCGGTACGTAGCTGTGGCACATTAGGCGTCTTTCTCGCCTTCAATGATACCGAGCCTGCTGTTTGCATGTTTTTGGGCACGTGTCTGCTAGGCTTCCAGGCATGGTCCAGCTTTCTCAGTAGACATCCCTATGATGAGCTCAGTGGGTCTAAGATGCTGTGCCTTTCACGGACCTCTATCAATCATGCATCTGGTTGGATTCCTTATTATTTAATGTTATGGTCCGATTTGTTTCGGACTGCGGTGAATCTTAGGTGGGTTAGACCCAGGGCTGGATTTTTGTTTTTCTTTGGAGTAGCTATTAGTGCGCCCGGTGGGACTTTGGATAGCGTAGGGTTTTCTCTTAATAATAATAATATTAATAATAAGTCACACTACCGGAAGATGACGGATTAGGATCGAAACCTTTATTTCTCAGATGCGATGGTACTAATGTTTAGAAGGGGTGTGTTCAAATTAATACAAATTAACACAATAACAAACCGCATCAGATGGCAATAAGTTTATTTAACATATCGTACAAAAAGTTGATCAACACAATAATTAAAAAAATTAAATATGACATGACATTTATAACTGGCCAAAAAGTTAAAGGTGTTAAACAAAAAACATACTACAAATATAATTAAAAACAACTGATTAAACTCTACATCTAGTCTTACAATTAATATAGAATTCATTAATCCTATGCCTACTATTTGTTGGACCCAGATATAATAAAAAATAAGATTCACTTACGGTCCGCGAAGTTGCAACCTTTTTTACATAGAATACCACTTCAGCTATCGCTATATCAATATCTTTATACAAAAGGCTTGGTAAAGAATATTTTCTGGAGAATTTGCACATTAAGTGACCACACCAAGAAACAAATAGCGACTGCCACTAATAAAATCATCTGATTGAATATACTGCCCTCTATCAATATCGCCACTATTTTGATTACCGGCGGTATCGATGTTTTCGAAATTTTTTCAACACAGAGGGGCGACTTGACGACGTTATTAAATAAGATCCCCAACAGTAACAAAAACGGAATATCAAATTGTTGAGCATCCTACGAATTGCTGAAGTATTTGAGATATTTTATTCATAAAAATACACATACAAGAAACCACAATTTTTCGTAATCACGGGATCTTAAAATTTATATTTCCCGTGAAATCACGATATTTCAAAATTTGACACGATCGCAATAATTTCTCTTACATCGTAAGAGGAAGTAAAATCATATGATAACTGATTACACAGTAATATCACGACTAAAGTTACATTATACATACAGCCATTATGATAAGAATTTTTCTAACTACCTACATCACATCCTACTTAGAATTTAGGGACAGCTATCAGGCCTTGTTGAATATATTCATGAATCATGTTAAAGATAACCCTTTTTTTGCATCAGGTTCAATGATGGATCATCTTTAACTTTATATATTATTCTATAAAGTCAATATATATTGATTGATTGATTTAATTATATTAACCGTAAGAGGTGGGGGAGGTACATGATAAAATATTGGATCGGTCTAGAAAATATTTTAATTCCTACTAAATATGTCAAATATCAAACCCATGGGTTCAGGGGAATGTGAAACGAAAAGGACGTTCAAATAAAAAAAAGTTATTTTCTAAATCTTTCTATGAACGCTGTCATTGGATTCAGTTTATTTATTGAAGTTAAAAGCATATTCAATTAACGAACAAGTTCAGTATTATATACTTATTTATTCTATATGTTGGTAAATAGATTTCTTAGTTTACTAAATAAATAACAGAGATATTCAACGTTTATTGGCTTTGAATTGAATGAATAAACTATAATTTAATTGTTGTGGTGGTTGGTTCCGCAGAGCTGGAAAGCATCAGAGACATTTTCCGTGGTAGGCTGCTTCATTTTGTGGTCATCGACCGGTTTCGGGCGTTCCCCATCTTCAGGATGCGTTTTTCAGACAGTGTGACAACAAAGACATGCTCTGTGCAAGTCTGTGTTGTCACATTGTCTGAAAAACGCATCCTGAAGATGGGCGAACGCTCGAAACTGGTCGATGGTCATAAAATGAAGCAGGCTACCACGGAAAATGTCTCTGATATAATTTAATTCGCAATTTAACAGCTCCATTACAAAGATTTCTATCCATCCGGTGCATGCTAATATCATTTACATCCTGGGACCTCCAGTTGTCTTACTTCTAGTAAGAGGAAATATTGTAATCGTGTCAAATTTTCGATATCGAGTTTTCACCGGAAATATCAGTTATGAGGTCCCCTTAGCCCAAAAAAGAGGTTTTTAGACAATGGTGTGTGTGTGTGTGTGTGTGTGTGTGTGTGTATGTGATGAACAATATAGCTCAAAAACGAAAAATCATAGAAAGTTCAAACTTGATATTCCGTTTGGGTATCACCATGAGATCCGCTGTACATTATCTGTCAAAAGTCCTCACGGAAGCACCACTTTACTGATTGGGTTTTTTTCACGTTTTTGCAATTTTCTCGAAAATAGCTCCAACGATTTTCTTTAAATTTTGATACATCAACTACACATACAAAGATCTACAATTTTTATTTGCAACATTTCTCCGAAAAAATGCATTTAAGGGCACTTTTGGGGGAGAAGGGGGTTAGGTGGTCCTCTGAAATGTTATTTCAGTTTATTACACAATTCTATCATCTAAACTTAATATGTGGTTGAAAGTCCGAGTTTGAAGAAAATCAGATGACCGGAAGTGCGTTCTTACTGAAAAAGTATTTATCAATGTTCTGGTATTTTTCTAAAACGGTACCAACGATTTTGTTTAAACTAAATATGTTAACTACACATATAAAGAGCTACAACTTTTATTTGAAACGTTTCTCCGGGTAAACTCATTTAAGCGGAGTATCAAAGCGGGCTTTGGGGGAGGGGTGGGGTTATGTTTGTCTTTAAAGTACTATCGTAAGTTGATTATACAATTGTACCATCTAGACAAAATTAATTAGAAATAAATAGATTGCCAAAATTCCGAGTTTCACGGAAATTAATAAACCGGAAGTGTGTTTTTATTGAACCGTTTTTTCAGTTTTTGTGATTTTCTCCATACAAACACCGACAAATTTCATTAAATTTGTTATACTAACTATACAGTTTTTTCAATTACAATTTTGACTAACTGGATTAAGAGAAAGTTGCGCAATAGTTTTTTTTTGAAAAAATGTTGCAAATAAAATTGATTAGATTTATGCCTGGGCAGTTAGCATACTTTGAAGAAAATCATTATAGACGTTTGCGAGAAAAATCCAAAACACTCAAAAACTCTTCTGCAAAAATCGTACTTCCGGTCAAGCGATTTTCTTCAAATTTGGAATTCTAACAATGCTTCTAATGTATATTAATGTAAGAGTTAGAGCCATATATTGTACTTTGTCGGTAACGTAACTGTTCCACCAACGTAACCAGAACCCCCAAAAAATCCATTTTCCCAATTCATGTTTCCAATAAAAATGTTAACTATTTATGGGTGTAGACAGTATATGAAGTTTGAAGAAAATCGCACTATCACAGTGCACAACAAACACAGGCATGACCATTCCCTTTTCAAATACTTTTTTCGTACTCAGGTGACATCAAAACATGTATTTCCGGTTAAAACTGAAGTTCAAAAATGTGTACTTCCTCTTAATACGACTTTTCTCAAGAAATGAATGAAATTTATTTTAATGGATTGAAATTACTGATTTTTTGACAACCTGAATGTTGGGTTATAATTATTACAAACTTATTGCTAACTTATCCATTTCTATTTCAGAATTTACCAATTTACTTCGGTTATAAAATATACTAAATATTGTACCAAGTATATTTAGCCTACATTTCATGTTGAAGATTTCCTTTAACATTTGATATTTCATCATCTATACATTTTACCGAGGAAAAGTCATTTCTTGAACGTGGTGGTGGGGGTCTGCTATGACGTGAATCTCTTCTATAATGGCATTTCTTTATTGTACGTTTCCTCCACCTTACATTACTCCGGGGGTAATAAAATTTTTTTACCAGCATTCAATGTTTGAAGAAAATTGGTTATCCATAAAAAGTCATACCAATAGATTGAATGTAATTTTCAGTTTTTATTTTTTCGAAAACGATTTCAACGTTTAAACTGGATAAAAAATTTATTCGGGCAAAAATCTACAATTTTTTATTCGTATAATTTTTCTAAGTAAATTCATTTTAAGGGGTGGGAGTGTTACCATTAGGTTTAGTTAGCTCTAAGCTACCATTTCCACTAACTACACGGTATTGTCAGCAACTAAATCTTAAGTAAAAATTCCAAATTTGAATAATATTTTCCAATTGTGAAAATCCAGTAAGAGAAAGCCACGTAGGTTATGGCAACATAGTCTTTCACGGACCTCTATCAGACATGTGGTTTTAAGGTGACGTCTGTGTATAATGGGGCTCATGCAGACCCCTTTTTATAGAGTTTAAGCGGGGGAAGAAATACCCATCCATCTTATGAAACATTGCTTGGTTGGTGAGGAAATTAGGGTTCAGGATTAGGTTGGTCGAAACAGGATGTCAGTGGCAGAGCTTTCTCTTTAAATATATGATCGGATTTGTTTGAACTGTTGTGATTCAGTGATGGGTTAGACTCCCGTCTGGATCTTTCTTCTAGAACCGGTTTTGTTATTGTTCTTTGGGATAGCAATATGGATCCAAGAGACTATGAATAGCATAGGGTTTGGTTACCCACCCTCTTTGAATAAAATAACACTCACACATATACATAGGCCATGCAGTGGAGTTACTAACATGTATCTAGGCAACTACTTTGGTTTCGCATATCCACACTTCAACTCATCACAATAAGAGAAAGTGAAAACTTGAGAAAAGGAAAGAGAAAAGAAAACTATGAGTTTTATAAAGAGACAATCACAATTAGCTATTCGACTGTATGTACACCCCCTATAGGCGTCAATTAGACTGAAAAGACTTGAACTTGAAATGAGCAAAGTTCAGTAATATATTAAACTTTTTGAAGCTTTGTGAACTCAGCTCTTTCAACAAATCTTCTTTGGAAGTGTTATTTCACTAAACTAAGATCTTTATCAAGTAAAAGTAACTAAAGTAAAGTAATTGCCTACTTTCTTTAGACGACGACATCGCTGACGGCCATTTAAAGTAGCAAAGAACTTACAATAAATCTCAAATATACGACTTTTACACAGATCTTAGACAGAGGCAATTTTAAACATTGGCGCCTATGGATTTGCTGGTGCTAAGATGTATGCGATACTGAGATGAATCGATTCTCTTCTTCCGCTATTCACATAGACGTTCTTTTTTCCAGTCCCCTGTATACATTCTCTGTCTGCTAAGGGGAAAGTTAGCGATCCTGGGAAGAATTTTTCTGAAATTGAGTTTTTATAAAAAAGACACGTTTTGAGGTCCCAGAAGTATGCGACTTTGCTCAATCCTCTTAGATTCTCTCGAAAACGGCTCCAACAGTTTTCACATTAATAATAACAGTGTTTTATTAAAATAAATCTTCAATTTCTATGTAAAACAAAGGTAAATTTAATACATTTGCGCATGGACCTTGGTCCGCCTGCCAAGTTGAGTCTTACATTCAAGAAAAATTAAATACCGATTAAGGCCAAATATTAAATATAGAACGCGAATACTTCATAATTTTCACTTTCTCTAACAGCTGTTGGAGAAAGTATAGCGAGCGTACCAGATATTCGAAATTGTTTTTTCAATGGAAATACACGTTTTGAGGTCCCTTGAGTCCAAAAAAGTGATTTTTATAAAATGGTCTATATGTGTGCGTGTGTGTTTGTGTGTATGGATTTGTGAAAAGAATATCTCAAAAACGAAAAGTTGCAGGGAGCTCAAACTTGTTATTCCGCTTAGGTCATCAGACTACGAAGAATTCGAGCAAAATTCCATCTATCTGGAAGTGACACTTTACTGAATGTTTTTTTTCAGTTTTTTGTGTTTTTCTCAAAAAAGGCACCAACGATTTCCTTCAACCTTGGTACATCAACAACACTTACAGAGAGCTATAACTTTTTTTTGAAACATTTCTCCGGAAAAATTCATTTAAGGGGACGTGTGGGGTTATGGTTTCCTATAAAGTGCTGTTTCAGTTATTACACAATTCTATCATCTAAATAATATTAATTAGTATTAAATATGTTGTCGAAACCCCGACTTTGAAAAAATCGGATGACCGGAAGTGCGCTTTATTGAAAGTAGTTTTTAGAACAGTGTGCTATACAATTCTGTCAAGTAAATAACTAGAAGTTATCAAGTATATATTAGAATTATATAAGTTGATAAAATTCCCAGTTGGAATAAATCGGTTGAGCGAAAGTGCGATTTTACTGAATAGGTTTTTCAGTTTTTTGTGATTTTTTCTCCAAAAAAATGCCGACGATTGTAAACACTAATAAAAACTGTAAGTTTGAAGAAAGTTTGCCATTGCGCAGTAAGAGAAAGTCGTGTGAGTGTTTTGATTAGGATGAACTAGATTTTGATTGAATAGCGCGAGCTCTAGCGAAGATTATCATCTTTATAGTACTCTTTCAATACTTCATGGGCTGCGCTACCTACATAACATTAAGGACAATAGAAATTATATTAATTCCTACAAACTCCTGGTCTAAGAAAAGGTTTTCAAATTGAAAATGAATTCCTTGAAGAAATCTTTGTGGGTGTTTGACTTGAATTGTATTTTGTCCCATTAGTATAAACGACCAAATACAAAATGGCGAACTTACATTGAATCTTACCTTTCTACCTCTTTTACTTTGTTTTTCAACAATGTAATGAAAATTCTGAGTTTTCTCTTTATAGCTCACATTAATTATATAAAACAGTAAATAATATGTTAGAAATAACTTGATTTTTTGCATTTGTCTATAAACAAATTTTATTGTACAATTTGATAATTTATAAAATAACTACGAAGGGGAAATTAGTAAAAACATTCTAAAGTAGTTTTTTCAAAGAAATAATTAGCCATAAATAATTAACCAATCACAGTGTAGAACAGAATCTGTGAAATATGGGTGTATCCAATCTAGCGTACCTTTTCTTAGACCAGGAGTTTGTAGGAATTAATATAATTTCTATTGTCCTTAATGTTACGTAGGTAGCGCAGTCCACGAAGTATTGAAAGAGTACTATAAAGATGATAATCTACGCTAGATACACAGAATGTGTGAAATGTGATGTGGGCCAATCAAAAATTTACAATTATGTTGACCACGCCCTCATATGATACTTTTATTTCTACACTGCGATTGGCTAATTATTTCTTTGAAATAACCTGTTTACTATTTTTTTTTACTAATTTTCCCTTGGTAGGTATTTTATAAATGATCAAATTGTGCAAGAAAATTAAAAAAAAAAAAAAGTTAAGTTATCTGAAACATAATATTTACTGTATTAAGAAGAAATTTGGTGAGGATCAGTCAAGAAAGAAACATTCAATTATGCCAACGTTTCGACAGAGTTTCCTGTCTTTATCAAGGCTTTAATCTAAAAAACAATACAATAAGGAACCACAATGCAGAAAAATAATAACAAAAAAATATTTTTTTTTTATAATAAAAATAAAATTGAACTTAAAGATATTAAAGTTTACTGACTTTTTTACGATTCTCTCGAAAACGGCCCCAAAGATTTTTTAAAAAAATTTAAATGCTGCAGGATTGTTTAAACGTTTAACTTTTATTTAACACATTTTTCTGGAAAATATTATTTTAAGAAAGTCCGGGGAAATCTCTGAACCTGGATTTCAAATCTCATTGGGATTTGATCTAGTTCTGGGGAATCTGTGAGATAAAGTTAATTTTAATCTGCCGTACTCGCTGGAAAACTTGATACTTCATTTAGAAACTACGTACGATCCTATTCCAAGGTTTAAATAAAAAAAAAATCCATCAACCAGATGTAGGACATTGTTGAAAAGTTTTCTTATTTCTTTTTTTTTAAATTATCACATTTTCTTAAAAAAAGCTCCCACAATTTTCTTTAAACTTCATCCTCTAACTGAGCCTATCTAGGCGTAACAATTGTATTTGAAACTTTTTTGCCAAGAAAACTAATTTTTGGGGGTTTTCTAATGGAAAAGCTGAAATATTCAATTTTCTGTACAATATTATGGAACACAACTGAAATTTCAAGTTTATACAAAATTGCTTAAACTGAAACTGCAACCTTACAAAATAGAATTACGATTTTTGTTTGTTTATTGAGATTTTCTACTACAAAAGTGTAGGTTTATATATATATATATATATATACTTTTGTTTGGAACATGTTTCCAAAGAATTTATTTTTAGGAAGAGTTCTGGAAGAAAACAGGAACCAACAGTGATACAACAGTTCCGTGGGGATTGTGATAGTTCGTCTTAAGAAACATATATTTTTATAAGGCGATAGATCCTGTTTTTCAGGATTATTATTGACTTATACTGAGCAAAAGAAGGTCATATTGCCAACCCATTCATGTATTATTAATAGAAGGTACATTGGAAAATAGATATTACTTCTATGTAACAATTTTTATATATAAAGAATATTTAGAAGGAAATAAGGTAAGTGTGGTCCACAGTGATTGTACTGGGAACATATACAAAGAAAGATACATAGATACATATATATAACATACTAGCTAACCCGGCCACGCTTCGCTGTGGCTCAGTCTGATTATTAGGAAAGTAAACAGAAGTATTACAGTTAACATAGATTCATAAGAAAACACATCATTCAATTTAATACCCTGAAAGGAAAGAAAGAAAAAATGTTTTTAACTGAAAGTCTTTTTTTATTGTAAAGCTAGTGAATGGAATACATTTTTTGTTTGTCCGTTTTCTGCATAAACATAAAGATCAGATGGTTTACCGACTCTGGAGCATGCGACATATATTGCCCATGACAGAAGCATTCCTTTTCTAAATTCAAACCGCACATTGCAAAGTTTGTCTTTGAGCTTTATTGATAGTCATAGCGAACGCAAGATGTACTGGAAATTGAAGTCGTTTGAACTCGAACGGCATATCTGTCGGAATGAGTGGTATTCATGGAAGTAGTACGTCTTCACCTTTATGAGATCCAATGGGAATTGTTGCTTCAATTAGATTATTCAACAATTTTTTAACTACTAATCGTGTTTCATTGCATAACTTTGGCTGATTGATGTTTCGGAGTAATATAATTGGCACTCCAATTTTCAAATTTAGAATGTGAGGCGATAATCCGGGAACATCGAGTGAATTAAGAAATTCCGTTGGTAAATTCACTACTTCACTTTGGTCCCTCACGGAGTCAATGGATTTGTATGTCACTGTTTCACCTGCGATTCTGTTTAGAATGATGATCATATCGAGTACGTCAACATTTTTAGCCGCTAGAATGGCTCTTCCGCTTAACCATGCGTGATTTTTATAATTTGTTTCGATGCTTTGGAATACCTTGTCTACTAATTCTTCTTTTGAATGTACAATGTTGCAGAAATTAGATGGGAAGGTGATTTTTCCCGTTTCTGGATTTGTAGAAGCAGTGCCGTTACCGAGTTCGAGTAATTGTCTTGAAAATATGGCAGCTGTTGGATCATTTTGAAGTTGAACTCTCATATTCGTTATTATTTTTTTTTACTGTGCTCCAAAGACTTGAATATTTCAAACAGGCATGCAATTCATCAGCTGGTGTTGAGCGAGGTATCACTGGAAGCGTTTGCCTGAAGTCACCGGATAGTAACACCAATGCTCCACCAAATGGAACCTGATTATTTCGCATGTGTTTCAATTATGGTCTAATGCTTCCAATGACTTCTTGTGACAATTGTACACTCATCCCATACAATGATTTTGCACGCCCGAAGAACCTTTCCCATTCTTGAAGTTTTAGAAATGTTACATGTTGTGTTTTCTGTGAAGTGCATGTTTATTGACAGTTTAAGAGCTGAATGCACTGTTCTACCTCTTCCATTAACGTAGCAGCCAGCAATACCTGAAGAAGCAAGTGCTAACGCAATATGGCCGTTTGATCTGATTTTTAGCTCGGAATTTCCCATTTCCGTGGGAACTTAGGAATAGAGGTACTTATAAGTAGTTGAGAAAGAGGTTCAGAGAGCGCGCCACCATCGCAACGCGTCTGAGTCTGTCTATTTCTGCCAACCTCGCGAAACGCTCGGAATTTCCCGTTTCCGTGGGAACTTCGGAGTAAAAAGTATATATAACTCTTATATAGAAATGAAACGTTGTGTAAAAATTTCAAGTCAATCCATCGACTACTTTTCGAGTTTTGCGACCACAAACATACGGATGCTGAATTTTTATATATATAGATATACATGGCAGTAGATCAATCTTACGTTTCACGTTACTCTGTATATACAACAGTATATGGAGGACAAGTAGATTGTTGTAGGGGATTATTACACTGCGACCTGAAATATCTATTGTGCCCCCCGGAGCCTTCTCCAAGCAGCGTTCTCTAGCTACAGATAACACTGACCACCACCGGACAGTGAATTGTAGAGGCTCCTAGGAACAAAAAAATCTAAGGGCAGCATGATGGATTCGAACCCGGGACCTCCGCGTTGCTAGTCCAGCGCGCTACCACTGAGCTAATCCCTTCCTTCTCCTTTCGCTTTCGCCAATTAACTAGGGACGGAGACCCTAGTATGTTTGTCCTTGTCTGTAAAGTGTAGAGCGTATGTAGTTTAAGTGTATTGTGTACTGTTCTGATGAAGACACAATAGCTGTGGTAACCCGTGGGGTCGCTATCCCAAGTAACTGCATGCAACAGATCCCCTTGCGGGCATGTGGAGAACAAATCCAGCCATACATTCTGACTACGACTGACAGCTGACTGACGTATGTCTCTTCTCTTGTTTCTACTATAAAATATTTAAGATAATTTTTTTTTACTTTCTCTTACTGCCAAAAGAGGAAATAATGCGATCGTTTGTAATTTTTGAAATTGACTTTTCAGGTTTCAATGAATTACAAATTTTAGTGATTAATACAGTGTGTGTCTAATGAAAAAAATCTCTATCTCACAGAAAAAAAAAATGTGGTTAAACACTCTTTTTCATTAAAAGTGCAATGTTACAACATTCAATTGGGCTTGCCATATAAATGGTGGTGGGGATTTTATTTATATACCCGAACGACCTTATATGGAGCGCTCTACATCAGAAACGAACAGAGCTTGTACAAAATTAATTTTAAACTAGCAAACACATCCCCCCCATAACCCCTCTAAAATCAATTTTTTCAGGAAAATATTTAAAATAAAGGTGATTCGTTTCTATCTATGCAGCAAGTAATGTAAGTATTCCAAGTGGAAAATCATTGTAACCATTTTCGAGAAAATTCCAAAAAATTAAAAAACCTATTCTGTAAACTCTCACTTCATAGTTAACCATTTTCTTTAAATTCGGAATTCTATCGTTGGTTCTAATGTATATTAATATTATATAGGTGGTAAAAACCATATATTATACAAGTGGTAGTACTTTAGAGTGTAATAGTATCCAAACAGAGTATACGTAGCAGAGAAAGAGACAAAATGCCAGGACCACTCTCCCCGACTAGAGTGGGAGAAACCACATAAATACAGCAACGGGACACAGATATAGTACAGTTCATACAACTGAGGTCACTGGGCAGTCACTACTAAGTATCATCACCATTTTCCACTCTACCATACACTATCATTCAGTCCAGGCAGTCAGTGTCACTTATTATATTATAGAGTGTTAACTATATTTAGTTAATTCATTCATACCAGAGCAATTCTCTCCTTCAACAACCTCATTATATTGGTGGCAGTGTTTTCGAATTCGCGTTTCATTCGGCTTCAACGTTTTCGAAGAAAAAAAAGAAGGTATGTCTTTCTTTTTGCAATTCTACAGATTTACGTATTTGCATTTTATTTTCAATATTTATCCCCTTTTTTCTTTTTATGAAAAGAACCGATATCATCAGAATACTAAAACAACACAATCTCCCAATAGGCGGTAATTTAATAGTACTAAAAGAACGCTTAGCGAAAATTAATAATATGACTACTTACACAATTGACGGTTAGCAAAAATCTGCCGATGAGGCAATCGCTTATCTTTTGAATAAGTGTAATACTCCAAATCCCGTGAACATAAGAAATCTACAAGTGATTAATAACTTACCGGAGTAGAAGGAAAAGGGGCATTGAGAAACAGGACAATATGGCAGCCGCCTGTTAAAGAAAAAAAAGTTGCCGCGGCTGGGATTGAACTTGTGTAGTGCAGCCTTGAGAGTCGGTAATGCTACCCACAGACCACTGTGGGGGTCAGGTTTTTTGGTTTTGGAAGTGTATGTTCTGTTTATGCCCCCGGGTAGCCTGCAGCCCCCTCCCGGTAAGTTGATGGATAGGTAGGTCCCCTTTCCTCTCCCCCTAAATTTTAGGTCACGGACATCCCCGCTATCAGATTCGGCGCCCCCGCCGTAATGTTAGCCCCCTCCCTCAGGATATCTTCATAATGTTTGTTCTTCTACCTTAGATAGGACCCCCCTCCCGATCATGTGTTACCCCTCCCCCTTAGTTTTCACAGGGTAGGTATTGTAACAGTTCAATTATGCGTATGTGTGTGGATTTTCCCCCTCTCTAATATTAGCTTCTTCTTGATATAAATAAAATTGGATTTTCTCAGATATTTAGTTACAATGGCTGAGCATTGGGAGAACATTAAAGCCAGTGAAAATTATAGAAAGTTTATTGCAATTTATTGCAACCTGACTTTAGCAGATCCTCAGTTGGCTAGGACGTGTATTGGGTTGCATGAAGATTTGCAACAATTGGAGAAATATGCTGAACAATACAGCAGAATAGCGCCTAATAACCATTACTTTGGGTGTCTTTGGTCAGATCCTGACTGTGTCACGGGGCCAGATACTTGTATCTGCTCATCAATTTCTTGGTTGCACAACGACATCAAACTTGAATTGAAGAAATTTGTTACGGTAGTGGTGAGGAGTGATATTTTAAAAAGCTAGCTTAATTGCCTGTTATATACTCAATCGCCAGTAATCATGGCTAGTGAACTTGGTTTGCAACTAACTACATCATACTCGCTAAGTAATAGCAACAGTAAGAGGTTAACAATTGGCCTATCTGGAGACACTCTAACAATTGATCCTCTTGCAGCTTTGAAAGTAGCAAAAAAAGAAGTTATCTACCTTAGTGAAGATGATTGGACAACTCTTCATTCTAACAGAGAAGTTTACGTTAATTTCTTTTCAAAAAAGAAAAACGAATCAATTCCTGAGTCGATTAATCTTCAATATCCAATAGTCTCTTTTGAAAAGTCATCTCACAAAATGATGGTGTTTAGTGGGAAACCTTCTTGGTTAGAAGAGGTCTTCAAATATCAATCTCCAAAGATTACTCTATTACGAATGAATATCTCAAGCTAACAAGACTGTATGAAGATGTAAATAAACAATTTAATTATTTAAAAACACTTTGTAAACCAGTTGTAACACCATTTATATAGAACAAGAATAATAAAACCGCTGTAATTACTTATTTTTGTGTTGTTTTTTTTCTCTTAACCTATCCTCTATTATGAAAGAAAGAAATAACAAAAACAATTAAATACAAAATTTTTATTTACAAAAAAAATCAAGATTATTATATATAAATATTTTTATTTACGAATCAAGATCAAGATTATCATATAATTCAATAGCATTAATATTTTCTTGATGAGTTATACCTTTTACTTGGAATAATTGCTTAACCATGTCATACACTTGTCTTAATATATCATTTCGATCACATTCAATATTAAATAAAGTTAATGGATCACTAAGTGTGGCAGTAGAAGATTCTAAAAACTCATTATAAACATAAAAAAGACCATTCGCTTTAAAATACAAACGTCCATCAGTATGTTTAATCACAGTGGTAACATTGCGAGGAACGCCTGGAAATACATTTGAAACATCTCCAATAAAATCACTTGAAAATCTGCATTCATCTATTTCATTTACTAAAAAATTATCGTATATAGCGTATGTTTTACCATTAAATGAATTAAATGCAGCATTTACACTATTACTTACTTTATCTCCGAAAATTGATTTATAATCTGTTTTTGATAATAAACGTAATTTTGGATAATCTATGGTGTAAACCTCATTATGAGCAAATAAAACAATATTATTGTTCGGCCTTTGGTAAATTGCAGACACTAACAAAATTTTTAGGCAAAAATTTTAACCATTTCGTTATTGTCAATGGATGTTTTAAATCCCAATTATTTCTAAGGGTTTTCTGAATAGGGACTGACCATACCAATTTTCCATAAAAGAAATACACTCGCTTATTAATCACCAAAAAATTGTTATAAGATTTCTATAGTAACAAATATCATATAGGTAAAATTTGAGGGTTGCGTTGCTATTCAACTACTACTCCAAGGTCACTTCTATCCACACCACAGACCAGTAGACAACTAAGGTGATTCATCATTCGCGTTATAACATGTCCATGGTACATTGCAGATATACACATATTCTGAGGTATTGCACATTGTTATCATCTTTCTACTACCAATGGGATATAAGTTCCTTGATTCGTATTTGTTAATTAGTCTTTATGTGTAGTTGAAAGTGTAAACATCTTCCTCTAAAGTGTACAGTGTTCCACAACTTTTGGGCAATAAAATCAAGCCTACTAACGAACGCTACGGTTTGTGATTATTTTTGGAAAATTTAGACGATAATAGCCTAATTACAAATGTAGGTGATTTAAATTACACAATAGGTGAGCAACTCCTTATTGAGAATATATGTAATCTAATAAAAATGTGATTAAATGTATTCCTGGGTGGGGTTTTTTTATTTTAGAACCTAATTATTAATAAAATAGTAATAACCGCAGCTGTCTAATGGTCTGTGGTGGGGATAGAAGTGAGCTAGGAATAGTAGTTGAAACTGGTCGTTGAATAGCAACGCAACCCTCAAATTTTACCTTTATGAAGAGCTGTCCAATCATCTTCACTAATTGGAGAAATATGCTGAACAATACAGCGGAATAGCGCCTAATAACCATTACCTTGGGGGTCTTTGGTCAGATCCTGACTGTGTCACGGGGCCAGATACTTGTATCTGCTCATCAATTTCCTGGTTGCACAACGACATCAAACTTGAATTGAAGAAATTTGTTACGGTAGTGGTGAGGAGTGATATTTTAAAAAGCTAGCTAATTGCCTGTTTTATATTCAGTCGCCAGCAATCATGGCTAGTGAACTTGGTTTGCAACTAACTACATCATACTCGCTAAGTAATAGCAACAGTAAAAGGTTAACAACTGGCCTATCTGGAGAAGGTGTTCCTCTTGCAGCTTTGAAAGTAGCAAAAAAAGAAGTTGTCTACCTTAGTGAAGATGATTGGACAACTCTTCATATAGATAAAATTTGAGGGTTGCGTTGCTATTCAACGACCAGTTTCAACTACTATTCCAAGCTCACTTCTATCCCCACCACAGACCACTAGACAGCTGCGGTTATTACTATTTTATTAATAATTAGGTTCTAAAATAAAAAAAACACACACAGGAATACATTTAATCACATTTTTATTAGATTACATACATTCTCAATAAGGAGTTGCTCACCTATTGTGTAATTTAAATCACCTACATTTGTAATTAGGTTATTATCGTCTAAATTTTCCAAAACTAATCATTGACTAGTCCAGCGAAAATTTATTTTGACACATTCAAAAATCAATGCGCAAACAATAATGTACTCTTGACTTATCAGACGGCGATAGAAAATCTGATAAAGAGATTCAAAAAAGGAAAAATACCTAGAGTTCTTTTACAATAGATAACCAGCCTACATCAGAATCCAAATGAAGAGGCCTTTTTCGATCATGTTAAACATATTTCTACTTCGTTGCTTTTTAAAGCGCAAGAGAATCCATTGCTAACCTTGCAAAATGTGGTAGATAAATTAGCAACTGACGTCTTTATCAAATCTTTACCAAATTCAATAAAGGCGCAGGTTCAAATCAAACTCTCTAAAACCCTTGACGAGGCGCAAGTCTGTGCTACAGCTCTTAGGGATATACACAATTTAGAACCGCAAGGTTCAATATTTGCAATAAAAAAGACAGATACGCCTGTAGAATCCACAGAAAAACCACCATCGCGTTACAAACATTGTGCTGGCACGATGAACGCAAGCAGAAATTCTCGACAAAAGCGAAACAGTTTCAAAACCACCATGACCGTGCAAATTCTGTGAGGGTGATCACTGGAATCAAAACTGAAATAACAAAAATAAAATTAATAATTAAAAGCAATAATAAACTAAAATTAATTAAAACGCGCACTAATTTTGGCAAAAAGCCTCAATATCAGCCAAACTATCGTTCGTTTAGGCAAAGTAGCCCTTATAGGAAAAAACAAAGTTATAATAATAATAATAATAATAACAATAATAATAAGGATAATAGAAATAATACTAGTAATAATAATAAATTTAATAGCAGCAACACTTCAAAACGCTGGTTTGCCCCAACATGCCAGATATGCAAAAAGCGTGGGCACACAGCAATTACACATCCGATTATTCCCAACTATGATCTGTCAAACGTACATTTCTCGACGGTTGAAAACACAGAAATTCAGGGTAAATTTATAGTTTTCCAATTAAAAAATGAATTTGAAGTAATCATTGGGAGAGACCTACTTACAAAATATCAAGCAATCATCAACTTTAAAAATCAGAATATTGTCATCCACAAAAATGTAATTCCATTTTTAACAGACACCACATCATCACAGATCAATAACATTCAGAACACAACACTACCTGAAACATTGTCAAACGACATAAAATCATAATTCCGGCATGCACACACATAGTCAACACATACACCCTTCCCACAAAATTTCCAGACGGTTCCATAATGTTAACCCAACAAGACAGACTCCCCAATATAATGGGGGTGAGTGTCCTGGCACTTTGTCTCTCTTTCTCTGCTACGAATACTCTCTTTGGATACTATTACAACAGGAAATCATAACGCTACTGTTCCCCCCAGAACCTCCAAAAAAACAATGTTCCAGTAAAAATGTTTCAAATAAAAGTGCTAGGTGTTTTTATGTGTAGATAGTTTACGAAAGATATGATTTTAAAGAAAACTGGTGGAGCGATTTCCGAGAAAATCACGAAAATGAAAAAAACATCATTCAGTACAGTCCGACTTCCGGTTGATGGATTTTGCCCGAAATTTTCGTTTCACTAAAAACAACTTTTTCATATTCAGAGGTCCCCCTGAAAACGTGTATTACCAGTGGAAACTCAGATTTGTAAAATCTGACATGATCGCAATACTTCCTCTCGAACTAGGCGTAAGAAAAAGTAAAAAATTACATCTATAAATGTTTAACAATGTTGCCCCATTAACCTTAACAGGACCTAGTTTTCTGATATATATATTTATTAACACGTCATGAGTGTATTCCAAGGCAAAGTATAATAGTTAAGATAAATTATGGAACGCTATATTCCCTTGTTAGTTGTAAATTTGATTAAGGAATATGTTTTATTACTGCACTCATTAGTTCTATTGTTCCTGTGATTTATGAAGTAATAAAGGGATGCACAGTTTTCTCCACTTATAAAGGAATTTATTTATAATTAAAATGAGAAAGTTACTGCCAATCGTAAGTAAATAAGATAGTGTTGAAGTAATTTTAGATAATAGTGCTTGAGAATATTTGAGTTTTGCTCTCCTTCCATTTAAGAAGCAAGACATTAAGTGGTTAATAGAACAAAAAACAAATGAACAAGTGACTGTATTAGAAACAGAAACGTACATTGGCCTCTAATCGAAAAAAACCGGTAATGCAGAACTAGTAACTAACAGAAACATCGAGCTTGAAATGGGCTTTTATAATCGCACTTTATAACTCTAGAAAATGAAATCCCCGGCGAACTGTTAAAGGAAGCAACAACAAGACAACTACTGCATACCTAATGGCCATAATATACAAAGCAATGCCCAGTTAACTGAAGAGAAAAATGAAAAATGATATAGTTGACGTGAAATGGGGAAGAAGAATGGACAAATACAACATAAGAAAAAAAACCTAGTGGTACAAATACATCGCGGGAATGCAAGTTTCCCAAAAGTACACAGTTTGAGTACCTAAATTAAACCTCGTATTTTGGTCATCTGCAGTTAAAGCAGGTAGTAATTGAAAATGATTACATTGCAGTCCGGAAGAGATCGCCTAGATCAAGCGCTGACCCCCCAAACTGATCAGAACCCTTCAAATAGATTTTCCCAGCAAAATTTTTCAAGTAAACGCGATTATTATTGAGGAAAAATTGATAAAGACATTTTTAAGAAAATTCCTCAAAAAACTTTCTGGTTTTTCAGAAAAATATTTCAATAAAAATGAAAAATAAAAAATGACTTTCGAATCAGAAAAAAATTAAAAACTCCATTCAAATTAACAAACTTTGAGAAATTACTATAATTTTTTACTTTCTCCCACTCCTAGTAACTAGTTCGATCAAAATCCTTCATCTGCCAGTCCGACTTTTGTTTTATGCGATTTTATTTTTCTTCACTTTAATTTTCTCTTTGATTTCATTAAACTTCCCACGTACTAAGTATACATATATTAATTGCTAATCATTTTTATTTTTAACATTTTTCTAGAAAAAAAAAATTATTTGGAAAACTTTGGAAAAGCTGCAAGTTTATGCTTGGTGGAATTACTAATCGCACTACATAAACCTTTCATTTTTATTTGAAAGTTTTACGAGAAAACTGATTTTATAGAGACTTTTGGTCACCTCAAGTTTGATTTTATTTGGTACCGATAGAAGGCGCTACTATAGAATGTAGTCACATTCAAGTAATGCTTGCACGTTAATACGGTCAGTAAACATTCCATGCTCGAAGAAACATTTTCCGTAACAATTACAATAATTGGAGTAAAGAGGAAATCATGTGAATGTCTTATTCCAGCATTTCCTTTTTTTAAATAAAATAAAAATTATATATTGCTGGTGTATATTTTTTACGCATTTATTTATACAGTTATAAATCTTATCAGTGAAATAATAAATAAACCTTTAACATATAAACAATAGCTTATCTTATTATATGTGGAGAAGTTAAAAAAATATTTGTCTTCTATAAATTTCTATGAATTATATTTATTGCAATATAGCGCTAACGTAGTTGTTTTTGTTGAACAAACAATATAAAATATCGAGCAGTAAATGTCCCACTATTCTTCGGTCCACTTATCATCCTTGCAGAACCTTAGTCTTCCAGGTGATTACCAACCACATTTCGAGCACATCTGCTTATCATTTATACTGTATCACTCCAAAAACAACAAAGCTCTTCTTGTAATTGTTGCATCCACAATTAGAATTGTTCTACCCCTTTGGAAGGATTTCTTCTAACCAGCTTGTTGCTTTTCCTATAGAAAAATCTAAATATATTAACCTCCGATTCGATGGAAACGTTCTCACCCGAGCAGGTTTGCCCGATACTCGTCGTTTTCGATTAAAGAAGTCAAAATAGCAAGTTGTATTTTACTTACCCAACAGTATAGGCTGAGTTCATCAGCTGCAGATGGTCCCACTTTGTACAACAATCATTACTACAGATATTAAATGATATTACTCTTTATATTATATCTCCGTTTTGCTACACAACACACTTTTCTCTAAAGAATCTTTCAAAATTTTATACAGCATCTACAGCAAATGATGTTAACCCTTCAAAACAACCATTTTATTTCCATAAGGGTCAAAATATTATAACACCTTTTTTTTCTTGTTCTTATTCCTAGTAAGAGGTAGTACTACAATCGCGCCAGAATTTTGAAATTGAGTTTTTATCGGAAATACATGTTTCCGGGTCTTCTAATCACGAAAAAACTGTTTTTAGTGAATGGTCTGTATGTGTGTGTATGTTAACAGAATATCTTAAAAACCAAAAAGACACAGGAAGCTCAAACTTTGTATTCCATTTAGATTCTAACAGCGCATCAGACTCGAAGATTTCATGCTAAATACATCAATCGAAACTACAACTTTACTCAATGGTTTTTTATTTTTCAGTGTTTCGTGTTTTTCTCAAAAACGGCTCCAACGATTTTCTTTAAACTTTGTATACTTACTATCAATATGCATAAATAACAATAACTATTAATTAAAAACGTTTATCAGGAAAAATTGAATTTTCGGAGGTACAATTGTATCTTACAATTTAATATTAATTAAAATTAAATATGTTGCGAAAATTCCAAGTTTAAGGAAGATCAGTTGACCGGAAGTGCGTTGAATTTACTACGATTGTCTCTATAAAAATACCGACAGATTTCCTTAAGTTTGCAGCACCAACTATGAACACAGAGAGATCTGATCGCTTTTGTCTGAAATTTTTTTTCCCCAAGAAAAGTTCATTTAAAGAAGTGTTTGTTGGAAGTGGGGGTTACGCTTTCTTCAACAAAGACATTTTAATTAAGTTTCGAATAAGAGAAAGGTTATAAAAATGAAAACCAATTGAAATGGCAATCGATATGACTTGAACACCAGCAAACATTTAGTACATTATGAGTGTGAAGAAAATTTGTCAGTTAAATAATAAATCTGTGTAAACTGCAGTAAGAGAAATTCGTGTGAGTGTTTCATACCAGATGATAAATTTTTTGTTTTTTATTTATGAATGAGAAAAAGAATATTTAGCGAATGATGTGTGTAATTTCTGTGTATTACATAGTGGGTGTGTGAGCGTGTGAGTGATTAAGGTTGGGAAACGGGAATCACAAACGAGATATCCCGAAATAAAAATATCCACAACTTGTTATTCCATTTAGGATACCACCATCAAATTCCATCCCAGGGTTTCGGGACTAAATTCGTCAACATAAAGTCAAACTTTCCTGATATGCTTGTTTAGTGGTTTTTCCTTCATTTTTTCGCTTTAGAAAAAAAAAATCTTTAAATTTGTCGCGATAACTACATAAATAAAGGCCTAACATTTTTATCATATATTTTTTCTAAGAAAACTCACGGAGCTATATTTGTTAGGGTGAGCTGATTTCCTCTAATGCTCCGGTATACAATGCATAAGCTCACAGTTGTATGCCACCTTTAATGAATATTGCAAACTGATTGGCTGACGGTTTCAAAGATCCCAAAAATCAGTAATGCAGTATTCTTTCATAAACATGGCCGGTCAACGTTGACCGGGCATAATGTTCAGGACACAATGTAATATACGGATTTAGTTAAAAATTAACAAAGTTGAAGAAAAGCTGCTGACCGAAAATGCGATATTGCAGAATGGTTTTTCCAAATTTTCGACATTTTACTAAAAGAAAAAAGAGAAAGTAACAAAAAATCAGTTTCCAAACTTTTTCCTCAAACTTATTTTATATAAAGCAAATATAGGGACTTGTTACTTTATAATTAATACAAGGTATGAGTTTGGGCTGAGCTAAATAATAGAATGTATTTTCCCCCAAGTGTGGATAAATTTAATATCTTTATAAAGGCTGTTTTTAAAATTTATATATATAGATAATAAGACAGACTATAGCTACATTGAAATTTAATATTTTTATAAATATTGTTATATCAAAACAAAAACATTGAAATATCTATAAAATAAATAGAACAAAATATTATAAAATATAATACAATAGAAAATAAAGGAATACAATATACATTACATACAGGAAAACAACAAAAGTCTATTTAGTAAAACTGTGCTCTCATTTCCTGTTTTTTCCTTTTTCTTACTGCAATAAGCAAAAGATTTGTTTTCACCGGAAATACATGTTTTAAGGTACCTTGAGTAAGAAAAAAAATGTTTGGGAGAAAAAAATAAGGTGCGCAATATATAAAAAAAAAGAAAAAAAATTGAGTGTGAAACACTCACACGACTTTCTCTTACACTAAACAAGAAAGTTTCTTTAAAATTGCAACGTCACAATGTTGGGCTGGCCATAAAAATGATGTTGGGGTTTTTACTTGTATACAAGAGCAGCCTTATATGAAGCGCTCTGTGTCAAAACCAAGAAAGTTTGTGCAAATTGAAATTTAAACTAACTGGTAGATCATCTCCAATACCCCTCTCTAAAATCAATTTTTTCAGAAGAATGTCTCAAATAAAAGTGACGTTTCTATCGATGCAGCAAGCATTCAGTTGAAAAAATAAAAATTAATTAATTATATTAATATTTAATTAAGTTTTAATTAATAGTTAACATTATTAATTAATTTATCATTAAGTTGAAAAAAAAAAATTGTTGAAACAGTTTTCGAGGAAATTTAGAAAAAAAAACAACTCAATAACCTATTGTGTAAAATCGCAGTTCCGGTTAACCGATTTTCTTCAAATTTGATGTTCCATCAATGCTTCTTCTAATGTGGATTAATATTATGTAGGTGGTAGTAACACCATACATTGTACTGAAGTGATAATTTAAAGGAAAGCATAACGCTGCTGATCTCCCAGAACTTTATAAAAAATCAATTTTACCCAAGAAAATGTTTTAAATTAAAGTGATAGATATTTATGCGTGTACACGAAGATTAAAGAAAATCGCGAATAACTGAAACCAAAAAAAGATTTAGTAAAGTTCTACCATTCCGGTTGAAGAATTTAGAGCTGAACAGAATACCAAATATCTGCGATTGTTGTTTTTACTTTTTTCGGATATTTTGTTTAAAAAAAAAAAATACACAACAGCCAGAGAGAGAGTGAGACAGAGACAGAGTGAGAGTGAGAGAGAGACAGGACCATTCGCTAAAAACATTTTTTCGTGAATTTGTGATGATGGCGGCAGTGGTGCTTCCTCTTTCTTACCAAAAGTAAAAGGAAGTAAAAACTTTTCTTAAAAGAAATAAATTTCTATAAAAGTTCACCCTCTCTTTACGAGAAAATTAAAAAAATTAGTATTTATTATTTCATTTTTTTTTTTTTTTTTAAAAATAGGAAAAAATTTCTTGTACTTTTTTTTAGGAAGTACTATGGCATGGACTAACTTTGCTGATGATAACAAAGTAACACACAACCCCTTTATTTTAATCAAAGGGTTACCGCTTGAATAAATATTTTATTTTCTAATATAAAAGAAAGGTTGTGCAACACATAGTTTTCATAATATACCTCTGTTTTACTTTTTTATTTATTTTGTTTACGTTATTCTATGGATAAAATTTATTCTAGGCGCAAAATAATCTACATATGATTTGATAAATTTAATAATGACCGATATGTATTATATGTACGTACAGCATGATTTGGACTGACCAAATTCGGTTCACTCCTTTTAGACGCCGGAAAGTAAAGAAATACAAAATTTTGATGTAATGCATACACACATATAGACACGATATTCTCATAATATATTCATAGAATATAATAATTCATAGACACGATATGCTATATAATAAATTTAACAGACAAATTTTCTTTAAAATTGTTATGATTAAGAAACGGAAAGAGGCTTTTTATGAAAAAGGTGTTTACGGTCGAAACTATGGCTTATAAGAGGCAGTTTAATTTTAACCTACTCCCCCCCCCAGGGCCCCTCTAAAATCAGTTTTTTCGGAAAAATCTTTCAAAAAAAAATTATAGAAATCTGTGCAGTGAGTATTTCAAGTTTATAGAAAAACGTTTAGGCGTTTTTGAGAAAATTTCAAAAAACTCGCACTTTCGATTAATCGATTTGCTTCAAATTTGGAATTTCAGCAATACTTCTAATGTATATTAATATTATGTAGATAAACCTATATGTATTTAATACTGAAGTGGAACTTTATAGGACAGCAGAACGCTACTGTTCCGCTAGAACCTCCAAAAAATTAATTTCAAGGAAACTGATTTAAATAAAAGTGATAGTAGAGGAAACTCGTTGGAGCTAAAAAAAACTTAATTTCGAAAAATATACACAGTTCGCAAAATTTTCTCTCTACTAAGGAGTAAGAGAAAGTTAAAAAGTTTTTCGGCGAATTGCATCTATGTATAAAAAAATTCGTCGACCGGAAGAGCAACTTTTGATTCCACCACCTTGTGTGTATTAAAATTGTTAAATATTCAACTAAAAATTCCGACTTTTAATAAAATGTTGACAAACAAAAACACTGTGAGAATCGGTAAGAGAAAATCACGGAAGTGATGATTGACGTCGTTAGGATAACGATTTCTGTACATACAAATCGAAGTGTATATGAATTTTTTTCACAGTTCAATGTCTAGATTGATTTTTACCTATCATTCTGACCAATCTAAACTAAATCGCTCTTAATTTTTTTTTTTTTTAACGTTTCATAATAAATATTCCAACAAATTTAATAAAAGTTTTCAAACTTTGATGAGTTCTGTTGGTGGAAAAAAATATGGTTACTTTATTTAATAAAACTTCATCATAACTTTTACTTTTATCATTAAATAAATTTACATGTATTACATATTCCCGAAAATTTGCTTCCTTAATTTTAACAGCATACTGCTGCTTCAAAAGTTTTAGGCGTTGCCCGAAATTAGCTACAAGGGGGAAAAAAATAATAAACAATATGGAGGGGGAGAGAAAATTAATTAAGTGAACTTCCTTTTTATTCAGATTACATAAAGAGTTTGTGAGAAAAGAAAAGAAAAAAAAAATCTGACGCGACTTGTCTGAAACACTCAAGAAAACTTTTTCTCATTGACAAGTTTTCTTTGAACTCAGAATTTTTACTTTCTCTAACTTGCTGGAAATGGAAAAATTGTGACTTCGTGCCAGATTTTCAAAATTCTATGTTTTCACCGGAACTATAAGATTTTAAGGTTAGGTGAGTATGAAAAAAAAAATCTGATGTGAAACACTCACATGACTCTAACTAATACAGTTTAATCAAGAAATTTTCAACGAAACTGCAACGTTACAATGTTTAGTTGGGCTTTTGTGTAGCGCTCTATGTCAAAACCAAATGAAAGCCTGTGCAAATTTAAATTTAAACTAACTGATAGTCCCTCCAATACCCAACTAATATCAATTTTTTCAAAAAAAAAAATGTTTTAAAGCGATAGGTTTAAATCTGTGCAGCAAGCATCACAAGTTTAAAGAAAATCGTTGTAACCGTTTTCGAGAAAATTCTAAAAAACTTGAAACTATTCCATAAAATAGCAGTTCCGGTTAACTGATTTTCTTCACATTTGAAATCTATCAACGCTTTTAATATGTATTTATATTAGGTAGATGGTAAAACCAATGTTATAGGGTTGTACTTTGGTACTTTGGCTTTTGAGCCTGTGCTTTTTATTTCTCTTAATCCTTAAAAGTTGTTTTACCAAGCCAAACACTAGTTAAAGTTAATT
This sequence comes from Triatoma infestans, assembly GCA_011037195.1. NCBI lineage: Eukaryota > Metazoa > Arthropoda > Insecta > Hemiptera > Reduviidae > Triatoma > Triatoma infestans. Next base: position 25,504 of record JAAEAF010004091.1, on the reverse strand, counting down.
AAAGTATTCGACAATTAAAGTTTCCACTTTTGGTAAACTCTCCCCCCCCCCTTTCGGTCTCCTCTTTTTTCAATTTATGCTTCTATCAGCCAGTGGAAAAAGATCTATGCGATTTGTGAGTGCTTTAAGACCTAGTTGAATCCAGAAATTCGAACGATTTCGCGTCACTACTTTAAAAAAGATACTGCCATAAACGCCGCTTTAGAAAAATTAATGAAGTGAGAGAGAAGCTCTGTAGGTCACGGGCTGCAAAAAATTGTTTGTCACTTGTGTCAAAAAATTTGAATTTCGCCAGGAAATTAAGCTTCATCTAGGGCGTCCTCTGTTCTTAGACAGAGTAGAATTGCCCAGCACTCTGGCGACAGCTGTAGATGTGGATACTTGTAATCAGTCAGAAAACTATCAGGTGAATTACGCGTCTCCCACTCAACCATAAACCGCCATCTGTGAGCAGCTATCGTAGTTCCCAAAACCTGCCGGAAGACCCACATCAATTGAAGTCTTAACAAGCCGCTCGCCGAGTTAAAGTATGTAAACACTTCATCAAAATCCGATTGATTTTTGTTTCATCGAAACGAATTATTGCTTCGACTTTATTCGATAACGAACAAACAAATACAAGGGATTAGATCAAACACAGCCCAAACGTGAGTAAAATATCTCAAAAACTGAAAATGACAGGAAGCTGAAACTTGATAGAACTTGTTTGTCAATAGGTGATGTAACAATAAGGTTTTGATCAAAATCGGTCAACCGGAAATGTTTAACTTTAATGGGTATGAAAAGGAGAGAATTGGGTTTAAGAGATGCAATAAACTGGAGTAATGCTGAGCACTGTATATTGAAAAAGTAACACAAATTGCCAGGACTTTACAGTTAAATAGAAATTAGGTAGCGAGAAATTTCATGCTACGAATCTATGTTTCTAAAAAAAAAACACAAACAAGTAAACTGTTATTTCCGGATATGTGACTTAAACTTATGTAGTGAGAACTTCCTGTATGAAATGCCAGCAATATTTCAATTCAAAAAACGTCATTTTCAGATTCTCAGGGCTTCAAAACATTCATTTCCGCTGAAAATAATCAATTTAAAAAAGCAAATATTACAACATGCAAGGAAATGTTTCCTCGTATCTTTGATTTTAAATACGTAAATACAATACGAAATATCTTTGTACGTAAATACAGACAAATACCTTGGTTATCTTTTTTTGAAAAATTTAAAAGATATGGAGGGAAGCAGGCACCCGACTTTCTCTTATTGCATACAATCACACAGGTGACAAATTTTACAGGTGAAACAACACACAGGTGAAAAATACCCCTCTTTTATTTCCCCCAGAGTTCTTGACATAAATATAAAAGGCTGAGGTTATAAGGGTGGAAACCCTTGGTTCAGATAGTCATTCCAATATAATTACATTGTAGTCCAAAAGACAGCGTCAATAACATTGAAAAAAATCAAATAATAACATTTGAAATTTTACGCCACTAATTCCGCAGAATCTACCTAATATAATTTTTGTTTGAAAAAATGTTACAAATAAAAGTGATAGGTTTGTATGTCTGTGCAGTTAGCCACATCAAGTTCAAAGAACACGTTATAATCCTTTTAGAAAAAAAAACTTAAGTAAAGTTGCAAATCCGGTTAATCGATTTTCTTCAATTTGGAATTTTAGTAATATTTCTGATGTATTTTTTATTTAATATTATATAGGTGGCAGAACCGAATTATAAAAATATTCATAATTTATTTTATTCACATAAGTTAAGAATCAATTTAATGCGATTGTACAAATTAACATCTGTTATTTTATCCGTCGTAGCGTGCATATTGGTTTTGTTCCTGACCGGTTGCGGATTTTCATCCATCGTCAGAGTAAATACACCAAGTTCGTGTAGAGAGTTCACTTCAACATAATGTTTCTGTTACACTCATACTTGTTGGTTGTATATATGTGCGAGAGGTTCCAACCATATATACAACCAACAACCGGTCACGAACAAAACTAATATGCATGCTACGACGGATAAAATACCAGATGTTATCCAGCATTGCGGACCCATCCATATATTCAAAAAAATTTAATATTCAACACTTACTGTATTTTCAGGTCGTTCAGTTGCCACTATTTGAACTCAAAAATAAAAAAAAACACTACTGATTCATAAATAAATAATATTCTTATTTAGAAAATAAATTATTTTCCACAGTTTTTTGTCGAGCAAAATTTCTTGAACCTCGGCCACTGAAGAAACTATAGCCGATTTTTGTCGAAAGAATACGAAAGTCACCGAATATATACAAAGATTTAAAATAATAATGAGATGTTTGTACACAATGGCCAAAGGAGATTTTAAAGAAAAAATTCTTTGTTGCTCTACGTTTCAGGTACCATTGGTGCCCTTCTTCAGGAGCTCTGTAAAATTTATTGAAGAAAATACGTTATTGTACAGTATTGTAGTTACGAAAAAATACATAGATTTACGATGAAAAAAAAGGAAAAGTTAAATTAGAGAAATATTAACAGAAGAAGTTATAAAACAAAAGTGGCAGTAAATTAATAAAATGATATTAACAATAATAGAAAATAAAACAGATAAATATACCTTTAGGGAAGAGAGGACTGAACGTTGAGAACGATGAGATTGGAATAAAGAGAGAGTATTTTTTTAAAAATTTAAAAAACTGTTAAAAGGTGGGAAGGGCTACACACAAGAAATATGTTTGTAGTGAGGCGCGGCAATTTCAAATTTGGAAGAACAAATTACTGATGAGTTTCTTTTTTAGGGTTAGAAAAATATTGTTGTAAGTTGAAGTTATGATTTCTTTGTCTTTTTTAAAATTGATAGAATTCCGACGGAGGTGAATTTGTAAGGATTCGGATAGAAGACGTTTTGAATGTTGGGGTAGTGGTTAAAATGGAAGGTGTGGAATTGGAGACAGCATTTAATAACTGAACAGCTGAGACTTTCAGCAGAACTCTTTTATTACACCTTTAAATTCAATGTAAAAAACCTAAATTTTCATTGGCACTCATCTCTGTCAATAAGTAAAATCTTATCTTAAAAACAATAACCTGCTCGATCTGCTTACCATTTCCACCCCACCAATGGATAACAATCGACCATGTCCGACATCTTTCCACCTTTGCGACGAGCAGTCGCAAACCGCTTCTCTAAGGGTCCAATCTTGCGGGCGGCTTGACTTTCCTTTTCGGCCGAGGGGGTATTCCATGGCTAGTACTGTCCAAGGACTGTTCCGCTTAGAAAGGTGACTCGCTCGCTCTCAGTCTCAGAGGCCACAAAGCCCTCATCCGCCCTATCCACTTCTCCTACTTCCAAAGGGTACAGTCTGAGCTGGGCGTAACAGCTCGCTAGTAGCCGTTTTCACCTTGGCACTCTGCATACCCCGTCTTGTCCCTTGATGCTTTTAATAATTCTGCCCAACGGCCAATAGATTCGTTTGATATTATCGGCTCCGACTAAGACTATGTCACCAATTCGTAGCATTTCTCCCTTCCTGTGACTCCGATTTATTAGCATGGCCAAATATTTCTTTCTAAATCGTTGCTTCAGGTTCCGTATCATACGCTGAATGAACCTCAATCTTCGATTTAGACTCCCAGTATCTATGTCCCAGTATCTTCGATTTATGACTCCGTCAGTATCGCGCTGGTAAGTGTGCCGAAAAAGCACGAAAGACTCAAAGAAGTTATGCTTTCTTCTTCGGCAATGTACGCCAGAGGCCTACTGTTCATCACTGCTTCACACTCGCACAGTAATGTCCTCAGTTTTTCTTCTTCTTCCAGTCTCGCAATACCAAGGTTGCGAGTAAACCTTTTAGGAAACCAATCAATCGCTCCCACCAACCACCCCCACCATATTGCTGTAGGAGGGTTAAAACGCCAGGTAATCTTTTGTATGCTTGAGCCACTTATGACTTATTTCCAGTTTATATTCCTTAGTGCATTTGCTGCCCCCACAAAATTTGTACCGTTATCTAAATAGACAACCGATACTCTGCCTCCCACCTGGCTGCGTCTAAAGCCCAGCCAGAAATCTTCCGTGCTCAGAGACTGTTTTAATTCCAGATAAACTGCTCTGAAATCGGCGCAAGTGAAGAGCGCTACCCAAGTTTTTCGACCATCCCTCAAGATAAACGGACCTGCAAAATCCAAAGCTGTCACTTAATAATAATAATAATAATAATAATAATAATAGTGTTTATTTAGTAAAAAAATACATATATATCGCTTAATAAACTATAAAAAAGAGATAAACACAAAATGCATGGAGATTTTTCTCCGTCTGCTGAGTTGCAAATTTACAATCATTACTGTAAAATACACCTGTCACTTTAAACAGATTACCGTCTTCAATCCGCGCTCGAGGTAAGGGATCAAAAATGGGAGTTCTATACGTTTTTGGCTATGCCGTTGGCACCTCGTACATTTCGATAGCGTACCGCACCGTTTTTCTGGCCTTGATTATACAAAACTCTTCTCTCATGGAAGTAACTAAAGCCAGCGCAGATAGAAGACAGTTGACATGACACAACTGCATATGCCTATAACTGTATAAAAATTCTAACTTCTTCACCACAGGGTGATCCGATGGTAAGATCAAACCCCAACTCGGGTTTGATACCAAAGATAACCATTATACATCCATCCTCTCAGATTAAACTTTCCTTCTGCCATTATTTTCTGAGCTTCTGACATAAATTTGAAAAGTCATCGTGACTCCTAAGGCTCGTCACACAATTGACGTAAAACGCCTTCTTTAGTATCTGAGCTGGCTGGAAGAATAACATTCATTGTAACTTAGGTGATAATCCAACACGGCGCCTTGAAAGAATGGGCTTGGTTTGATACCAAGTACTACTTTCTTGTGCCTGTAAATTTTCATCCTTTGCCTACATAGTCCTCCAACCGTAGGAAACAATACGTTATTACGTTACATGGACATCTCTGTCCATTGGCGACACTGATATCTGGAGAAAGGCCTTCTCTATATCTCCTGACGCTCCTTCAGCATGCACCCGAAACCTCGTGATTATTGCTGATATTAACTCTATTACGTTGTTTCCTTTTAACAGGTAGTTATTTAGAGAGATCCCCTTATCGTCTTTGGCCGATGCATCGAAGACTGGTCTGAGTTTGGTAGTCATACTAGAGTCGTACACGATTGCCATCTGGGGAAGGTAATGTCTGACACTGAAGCCGCTACCTATTCAATAATACCGCTTTCTTCCCAATCTTTAAATACCTGATCGTAATCATCAAACTTGCCTAATTTTACTAGTCTCCTTGAAGTGGCTTCTAACCTCTGCTGTGCATCGAAGATTACTACCTGAAAGTTGGCGCCAGGGAATCCATGGGAATCCCACCTCATATCTTCCTTCCTCAGTCATCTTTACCGTATCTTTAAAGCTTCTCTTTCTTGCTCGACAATCGTTTTCACTTTATAGGATCATTTATTCCTATAACATCTAAACTCCATAAAACGGAGATGTCAAGCTTTTTGATATTCAAAAGATTTATCTCCATTTTGTAGTGATTGGCGTTTCCTTCCAACCTGAGTACTACCCAACCCAACTTAGTGTGGTGGAAAGTGTATTTTGACCAACCTTCTTTTGCCTTCCTGTCTAGAGCCGAGCAATAATGTCGCTCCTAATAGGATGGACAGCACTGGGCATCCCACAAGGGATAGCTTTTAATGACTGAACAGCTCAGACTAATAGGATGGACAGCACTGGGCATCCCACAAGGGATAGCTTTTAATGACTGAACAGCTCAGACTTTCAGCAGAACTCTTTTGTTAAACTTTTAAATACACCTTTAATATTCAATGTAAAAAACATAAATTTACATTTGCATTCAGTCAATGTCAATCAAGTAAAATCTTACCTTAAAAACAATAACCTGCTCGATTTTCTTAACATTTGCAATCAACCATTACAATCGACAATTTCCGACAGAAGGGTTACTGAAATCGATGGCATCATTGAAAGTCAGAACATGTTCAGAGAGAGCAGTGCTGTCAATTTTTTTGTTATTAATGTGTAGTTCTTTAAAATAATACTTTGGTGGTTTATGGTAATTAAATTGACTCTTTGGGCGCTATTCTTTTATTGTTACAAAAAAGGTTACATACAACTTTGTATTTTGAGTTGACTGAAATATATACAGTACCAAATTGCTTAACTGGCCAGTTGAATTATTCAAATATAGCGAGCTCGCTTATCTTAACTTTCAGCTAGTATCAGGCTCAAACCTACGCAACTTATTTTAGATTTTGTACACACCTAACTCCAAAATTCTCGAACACACACTGAATACTGAGCAGCCATTGTTCTAAAAAAATGACATTCCCTAGGCAATCGATTGTTCCAACACTTGTCAATCAGTTATTTATTGGGTGGTACTCCGCTACAATACTATAATTGTGCTGGGAGTTACAGGCACTTAAGTAGTTAAAAGCAATGTAATGTTTGGAAAAGAATTTCTTTATTTAAAAAAACTTTTTATATAAAGTTTCATAAATGAAACCAAGCGGGATAACCGAGCGCCAAAAATAGTAGGCAAAACTTCCCACGCTTATCACATACCAATGTTTGCTTTGACCTTCCCCAGCTTTAAACGCACTGATTTCAATACTGTGGCCAACCGTAAACTTATATTTTAAAATATAATAAAACCTTTTCCTTACGAAATAAATAAATTACATATGTTTTAATAGCTTAAATGGATATTTCAAGTGTTACAGAATACTTTGTTTGCTAAAAAAAAAAATGGAAAGAGAAAGGTAACCTTTAAACATCTGGAAAATGGCAATTTTTAGAAACACATTATCAAAGTTTAGAAACAGTAACATTGGATGGTTTTTAAATCAAAACTTCACATTTACAACAAACAACAATAATGTAATAATAAACTCAAAATTATTGAAATCGTAAGTATAATATACTAGGTGTTTTTTTAAAACAAGCACTTTATTATTAAATTCCCTGTATAGAAACTTTCATGGTCTACTATCCGTCTAATGTACACAAATAGAATAGAGCATTGAAATTTCGGTTTTATCCCTAATTTTATACACTTTCAAGGGAACTATTCACTAAATAGATTTGACTAGAGTGTAATTAAACTGTCTGACCACAAATTCCATTGAATACAATCGGTCTACAGACAAACAATTTTGGTGCGTTGTCCTTTTGTCTCTATTACTAAACTAGTATATAGATAGAGTGAGTAAGAGAGAGCGACAGAACCCAGAGAGACTTGTTGGCACATTCCACAACTAAACTATATTTATTATAGTTACTGCAGAACAGTAATAATTTTCCAAACAATAAGCAGCTGGTGTACATAAAAAATACAGACAACACTGTCCATCACCGGACAGAGAGCTATAGGGGCTCCTAGGAAGAGAAAATCTAGGGGGCAGCACAGCTGGACTCGAATCCGGGTCCTCCGCGTGAGAGTCCAGTACGCTAACCACTTAGCTGGTTCCTTCCCTAAAGATCAAAGAGATTTAATAAAATAACAACTATGGGGGTTAAAAACTATAGTTTTAAGTTCCGAGAAGGTAGGCCGGCGGGGTGGAAAAGTGTCTTGGAACACACATTTCTATTCTACTTTTTATAATTGATTTTTGTGAATCTTAGAACTATTGCATTCACAGACGTTACAATATTCATATTCATTTAATACAAGCACGGACATAACCATCTGGAAGTTTTTACTTTTATCGATGTAAACATAGAGCAATTCAACAAGCTCTATAAAGTTAATAATGGCAGCCATTTTTGCTAGCAGGGACTTATTCTATGAAAGTAAAATCATTGAGTATTTTCTAAAAGTCGTAATTACACTTGTTCATAGTTTTTCCGGAAGTACGATTTTACAGAATGGGTTTTGAGATTTTTGAAATTTTCTCGAAAACTGCTATAAAACGATTTTCTTGAAACTTGGAACGCTTGGGGTGTAGATAGAAATATATAATTTTTAATTGAAATATTTTTCTGAAAATATAATTTTAGAGGGGTATCGGAAGGTCTGTCAGTTAGTTTAAATTTAGATTTGCCCAAGCTTTGTTGGTTTTGACATACAGGCTCCAAGGCCATCCATCTCTCAGAGACTGGCTCCGGAGGGAGCACGACATGATCTGGAAAATAAGTACAGGAGCCAAACACAAAAGGGATGATGATGTCGAAGCTGTGTAATTATAGAACTAAAGAGACTTGTTGCTTAGGAAGGAACCAGATTAATCTGGGATCAGGCCCTTTCACCGGGCATGACAAGTTCAATAAACATCTTCAGAAGGTGGGGATAGATAATTAAATCGGAACCTTCGTGCAGATTATGTCAGGTTGATATGGAAATGGCTAACACCTGAGGTTCGATTGTGTTGCAATCCTAGATCGTACTATGAGATCTTTGGTAATTGAGACCAGAAGAGATAATAGAGCAAAAAGACCGACTTGGGAAATCCTTCAACCTCATGAAGAGGGGAAGTATATCAAACTAGACCTACAGGGGTTGGCACGATTCCTCCTTCTACTGGCTAAGGTGCCAGGGATCGTGACCCACCCTATGTTGTAACCTATGTATGTAACTTATTCTATTCTAAGGCCACTCAGGAATACAAGTAAAATCTTCACCACCATTTTTATAATCAGCCAAACTAAGCATTGTAACATTGCAATTTAAAACAAAATTTCTTGATTAAATTAAGAGAAAATCGCGTGTGTTTCTTTCACCCGTAAACAACCAACCTCGTCACCACAGCTCTACGAGAAAGTAATTTAGCAGATTTCAATATTTTTTTTTTGTATTATAATTAATCTCTATTAATTAATTTATTTTAAGAAAACCAAAGATTATTACATGCAATTTACAGTAAATGATCGAGGATTAACGTAGCAGTTGTACCCAGGTTGACGGCGTGTGAAGCACCATCCAACAAAAGAAATTGCATGGACAGTTGTGATAATGAAGAAATGACCAAATCAAGAAATGACAAACTTGATCTAACGTTTAGCGATTATGAAACAGCGTTTAAAAGTAAAACAACATCAGAACTGATTAGGGGGTATATAGTATTTTTATTTTGTTCATCTGCTTACATTGTCGACCATAATGCAAAACTGATAGAGTTGGGGAGAAAAATGCTTGGCGAAAAATTGTTTAAAATATTAATGAAGTGCACATTTTTTGGACATTTTGTTGGCGGTGAAGATAAAGAAGAGATACAACCTAAAATTAATTTATTCAAAAAATACCATGTAAATTCAATATTAGATTATGCAGTGGAAAAAGACATGAGTAAAGAAGAAGCTGAACAAAAAGAGATGAATGGTGCCGTATCATCTGTTAAGAAAGAAGAAGATCGCGGGAAAGAAGAATACGGTGGCAAATTGCCAAAATATAAACCAGAAGTACATTTCGCTGACAGGCGAAAGGATGTAGAGAGTGCTAGGACATATTTCTATGAAAATGAAGCGATATGCGATCAACATGCTGAAGCATTTATTGATAGTATAAATATGGTTTCTAGTAAAGAAACGCAAGGATTTATTGCTATAAAAATGACAGCATTAGGCCGGCCTCAATTATTATTTCAGTTATCTGAGATTATTATTAGAACTAGAGAATTTGCTAGAAAGATAACTGGTAAAAATGGCAGCGTATTACATCAAAAATTAACAATGGATCAATTGAGGAAAAAACTAGAAGAAACTGGTATTAAAGATATAGATGATTTTGTTAAAAATGTAGAAGCCGATAAAGATGGTATTATAAATTTATTTCCATGGTATGGTATAGTGAATGAAAGCAAAGAATTGAGTGAAACTTTTAAGATACCAAGTTTAAAAGAAGGCAGAATGGTCAAATTGATTACACAACTTTCAAAAGATGAAGAAGAAATGTTCAGAAATATGATCAATAGAATGAATCGAGTGGTATGCGCCGCTGATGAGAAAAACGTTTCTGCATTAATCGATGCTGAACAAACATATTTCCAGCCGGCTATATCCAGAATCGCCATGGAAATGATGTATCGATATAATAAAACAAAGGCAACAGTTTACAATACTTATCAAGCATATCTAAGGGAATCTTTTGATGAAATTGTAACACACGTAGAAGAAGCTGAACGACAGAATTTCCATTTTGGTGTGAAATTAGTACGCGGAGCTTATATAAACCAGGAACGTGCACGAGCCAAAGAATTAGGCTATCAAGATCCAGTAAATCCTACATATGAAGCAACCACAGAGATGTATTATAAAATTGTAGATGATATGTTAGAAAGAATTAAATGTAATAAAGATAAGGGAAAATTAGAGAATTTACTACTTTTGGTAGCCTCGCACAATGAGGATACGATACGACACGTCATTGAACTCATGGACGTTAAAAATTTAGATAGAAAAGATAAAGTAGTCTTTTTTGCACAACTATTAGGTATGTGCGATTTTATAACGTTTCCATTAGGTGAGGCTGGCTATCTGTCACAGAAGTATGTACCCTATGGTCCTGTCCTGGAAGTAATACCGTACTTGTCCCGTCGGGCCAGGGAAAATAAGAGTATGCTTCAGAAGTTGAAAAAAGAGAAAAGTCTATTATGTTCTGAGCTGAAGAGAAGAATTTTAAAAGGACAAATTTTCTATAAACCGTGAATTCTTTATCGTTAATTTCCAACGGGACAAGTTCATTGTGTTTAGACATTAGAAATAAATGTCTTAAATGAATTGCAATGTTTGAAGTTTCATTTATTTTGTTTGTAGTAATTAATACCTTTGTTTTTCTCTTACTCTCTTTTCAATTCTCTCAAACAAATTTCAACGAATTCTTTTTAACCTTTTCCATACAAATTCCCACAAATACAGATGGATAAAATGTCAGGATACTGTAGGGAATTAACTGATGCTTTATGTCCATATCAGTAGCGATGAGGCAACACCGACATCGACGTTGGAAGTTGTATTTGCATTGGAACCTCTACAACACTCGGTATGAAAAACTTGTCAAAAGTAAACAAATGGCACATATGCCACAAGATAGTAGTAATGATTATATATATATAGAATCGTTCTTAACAGTTACGCCCCTCAAAAATAAATTTTTCTGTAAAAAAAAAAAAAAAAAAGATTCAAATAAAAGCACATTGAATTGTGCGCAGCTCCAAGAAAATAATTTGGTCGAAGACATTTTCTAGAAAATCGCGGAAAAGTAAAAAAAAAACGCTAAATTAACCGCATTTGCGGTCAACGGATTTTGACCTGAAACCTCTGTGACGGATGCGATTGGTGTATATCTAAATGGAACATCAAGTATGAATATGGAGCCTTTAAAATGTAGTGAATGTTTGTCGGGGTTGGTCAGAAGAGAAAATCTCAAGGTGAGTAAAGTTAGTCTTAATGAACAATGTTTGTATTTACAGTGTTTTTAGAGTCAGAGTATGGTAGTTTGAGAAGAGAGTGACACACTGACTGGCAGAGCGACGGTGTGAGAACGAAGTATATTGAACGTTGATTTATTATTGTGAAAGAGTTGAGTGACCAGACACCCTTGTTATACGGACGGCTGGACTAGCCCCTTCTCTCTTTAACTTGCCTTCCAGAAACTCCCCTCAGTTAGACCCCTCTACGAGCTTGAGGTAGAGAGAGATGCAGTGAACTTGAGGTGGGGAGTGATTAAGTCTATTACAAATAGACAAATATCGGGTGAAATCTTAATTTCAAAAATTGCACACTTTAGCACATCTCGCAACACTTTCTCTATACTAGTAAAATAAACTGAAAGATGTAAGTATATTTTTAATCGATGGAATAAATTTAAATTTAATAAAATAAAAAGAAAAGAAAAATTTATATAATATATATTATACATAGGAAATCTACAAACAGGAAATACACATACGTTAGAGAAAAAGGCCTAGGGTTAGTTTTTTTTTACAGATATAAAAATGTACGGCCTCAACGAAATATGTGCAACACCAGGTTTGCATAATTTAATAGCGCAACTATATTACTATTTCCTACATACCAGATATACTACATTGCATATAAGAATATTTTCTGAATATATGATTGAGAAAGACAGTTGAGATTTAGATATCTTGTAAATTAATATTTTTCTAAATAAATCAATAAATTTAGCCTGTAGCGTTTTTTTTATATTTTGTAAATATGTATATATCATTTGTTAATAAATAAATAAATCAATCAATCAATAAAAAAAAAAAGGGAAAGGGAATAGCTAAGTGGTTAGCGTCCTGGACTTCCTCGCAGAGGTCCCGGATTCAAGTCCAGCTGTGCTGCCCTTAGATTTTGTCTTCCTAGGATCCTCTACAGCTCAGTGTTGTCAGTAACGAGAGAACACTGTCGGAGGCCGGCAGAGCGCAGAGTAGGCTCCGGACGCCAATGACCATAGAGTTGACGCGCCTTAAATTAAAAAATAAAAAATAAAAGGAAAATTTGTTTTTCTTATATAAGAGAAAATGTTTGCATTTTTAGTTAGATTTTTCGAAATTAAGTTGTCAATCGAATACCACATTTTGAGATTTCCTAAAATAAGGAAAAGTGGTTTTTAGAGCGTGACCTGTGTGTGATGGTGAATGTAAGTCAAAATTGAAAAAAAAAAAATTGCGGGAAGATCCAAGTCAATATTCTCTTTGATTGTGACCGACAGAAAGTTATCTGCCAAAATCCCTTAATAGGAAGTGATATATTATGGAAAGGATTTTTTTTTTTGTAATATCACTTTTACTTTTATTTATTAATTGTTTTTTAATAAATGAGACAAACATGCACCCATAAAACGAGGGCGAATCAAGTTGTCAACTATGGTATCTTCCGGTTAAAGTTAGGTCTGATACTAAAGAGCATGTACGAAAATCTGATGCTCACAAGCAGGTTACACAAACTTACCTGAGAAAGCCTAGAAATCACAGAGGATATGGAGCGATCTCTCTTCTCCTATCCACCTGCAATAACCACTACTAGCAAGCACCAATAGGCTCATGGCTTTCGAAGTCAACAATGTCCGGGTCAACACATCCACCATAGTCCTTAAGGCTATTTGGCCCTGGTTTACCAAGTCTGCCGTACCCTTCTGTGAAGATCCTCTTAATGAACACTTTTGCTTCCCCTTACCCAGTAGCATTTCTCCAGCAAGACTCTGATTTGCTGTAAACCCAGGATCTAAAATCTGATTTTTTATCACTGCCCAGGGAAGACTGCAGGTATTTGCATCTTCTTCGGAGTTATTCGTCCGCTTTCTCAATACCCACATATCCTGCATGCCCTGGCACCCAGATTAGAATGAGTTTTTCATGTATACATAAACACATACACATATTAAATTAATAGAGAGACAAAATAATAATTTTTTAATTAATCACAGACAGTGTAATTATTTATAGATGTAAATTTCAAAAAACATATTTAATCAACTTAATAACATTAAATTTTGTTAATTAATATTTACTTTTGTAAAATTCGAAATAAAGGCAAAGTAATTAAGTTAATTATCAAAGTAAAATACCAACTTATTCAAGTGGACTTTTCTTCCATCTTTTGTGGGATCAGTGAGAAAGCGCTGGAAGTCATTTCTAAAAGACTAGAAATAACGACAACATTTACATAATTATTCAAATAAAGTTTAGTTATGATAATTACTGTCTTCGAAATATTACAAATTAGCTGGACATATTTTTAGAAACCTAAAAGGGACAAAACATGGGTGACATTTTATAAAGTTTTAAGAAAAATTAATTAAAATTGTTCAAACTTTTAATTTTCTTTTTATAAGTTTATTTTCTTATACATCAATGGAAGAATCTAAACTTAATAAAACACTTTTTTGAGGAAACGTTAACCTTAACCCCCTCCTCACCTAAAACTCCTTAAAATGAACTTTCTCGAAAAAGTGTCAAATAAAAGTGATTGGTCTCTGGTTAATAGGTCACTAGTTAGTGTAACAAATTCAATGAAATCCATCGGTGTTTTTTGTTTTGAGAAAATCATAGAAAACTGTTCAGTAAATACGCACTTCCGGTCTTAAGAATATTTTCAGAGTCAGAAATATGGCATCATATTTAATTCTAGTACATTTATATTAATAAATGAACCGTATAATTAACTAAATTAGCACCAGTAAATTGCCGACTTAAATGAATTTTACCAGAGAAATGTCACTGATAAAAGTTGTAGCTGTAATTGTTGTAACAAGTTTGAAGAAAATCGTTGAAGCCATTTTCAAGAAAATTGCAAAAAACTGGAAAATACATTCAGTAAAGTGGTACTTCCGGTTGAGGAATTTTGAAAGTATAACTTTCTGTGGGATCCCATGGTGATATCTAAAAGGAATAAAGTAAAGTTTGAACTTTTTACAATTTTTTGGGGGGGGGCTATATATATATGCACACACACACGCACACGCACACACACAGACTATTTATTAAAAACCATTTTTTCTGCCTAAGGAGACCTCAAAACATGTATTTCGGGTGAAAATTCGATATCGAAAATATATGATTACAATACTTCCTCTTTCTTACCACGAGGAGTAAGACAAAGTAAAAAAATTTGGTGGGAAACACTCACACGACTTTTTCTAGCGCGGTTAACAAGATTGTAACTAACAAATTATTTCAAAATTCTAATTTTTACTTCAATAATAATAATAATTTCTTTATTAAAGAATACAAAAAATACAAAAATAGAAAAGAAATACACTAGCTGTAATGACGACATACTCATGGTACACCGTCTGAGGAGTCGTTGTTAGAACAAAATAATTCTCACCAATCCATTATAGATAAAAACATAAAAATGCTCCTACAAAAAATTAATATATTTTAATTTAGTAATCAGGAAGAGAAGAAATATAATAAAATAAAAAAGCAATATGGATATTGACAAAAAAAAAAACAGAAAAATGAAATATTGCAGAAACACAAATTATTAAATAATTAAATAAAAGAAACAAAATCTACGCTTAGTAGTTATTCTTTAATAACTCAGTATCTATATGGCCAAGAATGTTTACAATATAAAATCTTCCCAGTGTCCTCCACATTTAGGCAGTCTAAAAAAAATCCATCCAACTAAGGACACTTTTTTTGAAATATCTCCATCTGTACTCCTTTAAAATCGGGGCACACCGCTGCAACAATAAAAGCGTCCTCCAATTCATTTAGATTACAGTGTGAGCAGAGTTTTAGTTCCTTGTCAAAGGAATACATTTATTGAGATATAACAGCTGTCCTTGAACTTTAATTAGCCAACCAATGCAAGGAGCATCCAGATCATTGTAAATATGCAATTATTGAGCTCTAGTCTTTTACATAAATTAAAATGGTTACTATTGGAAGATCTTATAATATATGGAATATATATATAATATATGTTGAGATAAGATCTTCCTCTAAAGTGCTATTTCAATTTATTATATAATTGTATGATCTAAATAAAATTAAATATTGTAACGTTTTTCCCTCTGAACTAGCTACTGCAACTAGTTCTAAGTGGGTCCATTTAGATAAAATACTCTAAAATTCAATAAGACAAACACCAATTTATTGTTTTACACAATAAATTACAAATACAAAACTTAATAATAATTAATTCACAGTTTAAACCAACAAAAGTTCACTTTGTCCACTTTTTATACACTTTTCACTAACGTACACTTCGTTTGTAACAAGAATCTCTGTAAACTCTCTGTTGTCCTACTATTAATACCTGTGGAGAAGGGTCTAGAAGGTTATCGATTGTTCTAGAAAGGGCTAGAGCCGCCAGCGCTTCCTAGCGGCCACTAGGAGAACTTGAGGTACCTGCTTTCTCTCCTAGATGACACCAGTGGCTGCGTTACAATATGTTACCAATATTCCGAGTTTGAAGAAAATCGGTTGACCGGAAGTGCAATTCTCTTGAACAGTTTTTATAGTTTTCTACAATTTTATCTACAAAAACACCGACGGATTTCATTAAATTTGTTACACTGACTAATGAATGCAGAGGAACTTATCACTTTTGTTGGGCACTTTTTTTCCGAGAGAAAGTTCATTTAAAGATGTTTTAAAGAAGGGGAAAGGGGGAAGTGTATGGTTTCCTCAAAAAAGTTATTTTATTATGTTTAGATTGTGCAATTGATATAAAATTGAAGACAAGCAAACATTCAGTAAAAATTATTAGTTTGAAAATTAAAATTTGTCAATTACAACTCTAAACTGCACTTAGAGAAATGCTACTTAAATCTGTGTAAACTGCTTTAAAAGAAAGTAGTGTGGGTGTTACACTCCAGATTTATTTACTATTAGTTTATATTTTATTTTTGCATGGGATATGTCCTGTTCCATTAAAAAAATCTCTTGTGAACCAATCATACGACTTTCACTAACAGCTGTAAGTGACCAATTTGCTTCAACTTATAAATTCTTGCAGGTGATTGGTTGTCTTCAATGTTAAATCTGTGAGAAAGTCAAACCACTTTTTTGAGGAAAGTAAAACCTCCTCTTCCACAAAACCTCTTTAATTTTCTCGTAAGATTATTTCAAACAAAAGTATAGGTGTCTCTAAATGTATAGTTAGTATATATACCAACTATACTGAACTATAGTTGGTATCTTGGCGTTGGTATCTTTATGCAGAAAATCGTAAAAAACTAAACAAACCGGTCAGTAAATTCGTGCTTCCGGACAAACTAGAAGACTAGGCACTTATTCCTAATTGACACTATTTAGGTGACAAAATCATTTAATAAACTGAAATAAGGGAAGGGAATAGATAAGTGATTAGCGTACTGGACTCCCACGCGGAGGAACCGGGTTCGAGTCCAGCTGTGCTACCCTTAGATTTTTTCTTCCTAGGAGTCTTTACAGCTCACTGACCGATGATGAACATTGTTGTCTATAACGAGAGAACACTGTCCGGAGGCCGGCAGTACACTGAGAAGGCTCCGGGCGCCAATGACCATAGATGTTAAATTACGAGGGTGGTTTGAAAAGTTCTCGGAATGTACTAGAAAGAAGTGTCTTACCTCGGTGGAACTGCTTTTATTTTTCAACATAGTCTCCCTGTAGACTAATGCATTTGGTCCAGCGATGTTCCAATGCCTTTATCCCATCTCGAAAATGAGATTCCTCCAGGCCTGCAAAGTACCTCTCCAATTCGGCTGTCAGTTCTTCCGTTGTAGGAAATCTCCGTCCACCGAGGAAAATTTTCAGCTTGGGGAAGAGATGAAAGTCTGATGGTGCCAAATCAGGTGAATAAGGTGGATGTGGCAACAATTCGTACCTCAGTTCATGAAGTTTTGCCATGGCAATAACACTTGTGTGCGGGCGGGCGTTGTCCTGATGAAAGATGACTTTCTTCCTTGCCAAACCAGGCCTTTTTTCGCGTATCTTTTCCTGTAGTTGGTCTAGGGGTTTGCATAGTATTGCCCCGTAATTGTTTGGCCAGTAGGAAGATAATTTATCAGCAGAATGCCTTTTGCATCCCAGAAAACTGAGGCCATGACCTTTCTGGCCGAACGTACTGCCTTTGCTTTCTTTGGTGGTGGTGACTCAGCATGTTTCCACTGCTTTGACTGCTGTTTTGTCTCTGGGGTATAGTAGTGGACCCAAGTTTCATCTGTAGTCACAACCGGCGCAAAAAATCTTGTTGGTTGCGCTGAAAACGGGCCAGACTTTGTTCGGACATTTCCAATCTGGTGCGTTTATGGTCCAATGTCAAGAGCCGCGGCACCCATCTTGCCGATAATTTTTTCATTCCTAATTCTTCGGTTAAAATGTGATATACCCGTACAGATGACATCCCTATCGCTTCAGCAATCTCTCGCACTTTCAGTCGACGATCCTCCATGACCATTTTATGCAATTTTGCGATAAATTCTGGGGTCGTAGCACTTTTTGGCCGTCCACTACGCGGATCATCATGTAAGCTCTCCCGACCAAATTTAAACTCGCTGGTCCACTTGGCAACAGTTGAATATGAAGGAGCAGAGTCCCCCAGTGTGTTCTGAAAGTCGGCATGAATTTCCTTTGCTTTCATACCTTTCTTTACAAAGTACTTAATCACTGCTCGAATCTCAATTTTTTCTATTGTCACAAATCACTACGCGGGAACAACAACAAAGAGTCGTCACTACCACTCTCCTGCAGCAAGAGCACTGACGCGCCACGTGTTCACTCACAAAGGATGTGTGATTATTGCGCGGGAACCTCGTTGCTCTAGCACTGACATCTAGCGGTGATTCCGAGAACTTTTCAAACCAACCTCGTAAAAAAATAAATAAATAAACTGAAATGCAACTTGGAAGAAAAGCTTAACCCCATCACTCACCCAAATCACCCCTCCCCCAATAAACAAATTTTCCCAGAGAAATATTTCAAATAAAAGTCATGACTTACATGTATGGTAGAGTGTATGTGTAAAGTTTAACGATAATCACTCTAAAAGCTGTTTTGGACATACAATCGCAAAAACTTAAAAGAAAAAATCCAGTACTGAAAAATAAAAAAAAGGCTGACCTATTTTGACCAAAACCTAATTTTTGGGGTCATTTAAATGAAAAATCCACCATTAAATGAAATATGCCACCATTTTCTAAAAACCCCATTATCAGATCCTGGGCACGTCAAAACGTCCAGTGAAAATAAAATTTTGAAAATCTGAACACGATTGCAATACTTTCTCTGACCCAGCAGTAAAAGAACAAGTTAATAACAACAAAAAAAATAAAAGAAAATTAATAAATACCCCCCCTCTGAAAAAAAAAAAATAATCTTTTATCAAGAACAATATACTTTTCATAAAGCCGACGTTCGTTAAACGTTTAGATGCCAATTATGTAATTATTATTAAAGTGTAAAGCTTTATTTAAAACCAGTAGCTCTCTATAGACTGAGTGGGCAGAAGGAAAATATAAAAATGTAAATTCCACATAACTGCTTCAAAAAGTTATTTAAATCTCATTATTCTAATAATGAAGATTGGCATAGAGAACAGTTTCTACGGAAATTCCTTGGATAAAAGGGAACTATTACTTTTACTTTTTTTAGATTTATTTATTATATATCTATATATTTATTAATGATTTATTTACAGCTGGTAGTTAAAATTTTCGCCGGAAAATAACATACTAATATATTAGAAAAATCAGGTGTGAAACACTCACACGGATTTTCTTTTACAACGATTAATACAATTTTATGGACAAATTTTCAATAAAATTGTTATTTTACAAATATTTAGATGGGCTTGCCATAAAAAAAGTGGTATGGGCTATCGAGGTGGTAGGGGATATCTGAGTGTCATTAGTTTGGGAGCGCCCTCTCAACTTTGAGACAAGTGCCAAGATTGTAGATTGTTTTAGGGGATTATTGCACTGCAACCTGAAAGATCTATTGTGCCCCCCTGTAGCCTTCTCCAATGCACAGCCGGCCTCCAAGCAGCGTTCTCTAGCTACAGACAACACTGCTAATCACCGGACAGTGAGTTACAGAGGCTCCTGGGAAGAAAAAATCTAAGGGCAGCGATTCGAACCCAGGACCTCCGCGTTGCTGCTAGTCCAGCGCGCTACCACTGAGCTAATCCCTTCCTTCTCCTTGGCTTTCGCCAATTAACTAGGGACGGAGATCATAGTTGTGTACAGTGTTTGTCCTTGTCTGTAAGTGTAGAGTGTATGTAGTTTAAGTGTATTTTGTACTGTTCTAATGAAGTGCATGAAGTACTGAGCTGTGGTAACCTGTGGGGCCGCTACTCCCCAAGTAACTGCATGCAACAGATACCCCTTGCGGGCGTACTAATAAGGTACGTGGCGGCAAGTTTACGTTTGAATCTAACTGAAAGGTCCCTCCCAAAAAATTTTTATCGGAAAATTTTTCAAATAAAGTGACAGGAAACTAAACGGTGCAGTTAGCATACCAGATTTAAAGGAAATCGATAAAAGTCTTTTACGAGAAATCCCCCCCCCCCAAACTCAGAATCCTATTTTGCTAAGTCGCGTATCTAGTTAACCGATTTTCTTCAAATTTGGAATTCTAGCAATGCTTCTAATGTATATTAATATTATGTAAGTGGTAGAACCACATATAGTAAACAAGTGGTACTTTATAGGGAAGCTTAACGTTACTGTTCCCCCACAACTCCCCCCAAAAATCAATATTCTAGGGAAAATATTTCAAATAAAAGTGAAAGGTATGTATTTGTGTAAATAGTATACGAAATTTCAAGAAAAATACTGGAGCGATTTTCGAAAAAAAAACACTCGAAAATGTGCACTTCCGGCTGCTGGATTTTGTCTGAAACCTTGTATTCCGGATGCGGTGGTAGTATCTAAACGGAATACCAAATTTGAGCTTCCTGCGATTTTTCATTTTGAGTTATTTTATTACACACACAGGACCCTTAAAACATTTCTGGTGAAAATTTAATTTTTGTAAATTTGTCATCACCATATTCCTCTTACGGAGTTCTAACCAAATCACTGTTCAGCGACTCACACCAGCCAACGCTACACTTCTCTGCATTCTCAATTTCTTTCCAACATTATCACTCTTCGTTCAGTCCCTCTACTCTGTAATATACTCTTCTCTCTTTAAGTAAATCGTAAAAACATAAATTGTGACTACAATGAGTTCATGTGTTTATTTACTTCACCTTCAACCATCCAGTCCTGCTGTTCTTGCCAAGTAGGACCTCCCTGCGATTTATATTTGAAATATTTCGTTGACACATACACACACTCATACAAGCATAGAGATCATTCGTTAAAAACCTTGTTCACGAATTCTAAAGGCCTCAAAGCATTTGTTTCAGTTGAAATCTCAACGTTCGAAAATCGGACAAGTTCGCAGTATTTCCTTCTAGAGTATTGTGAGAAAAAGTAAATTTAAATTACTAACCAATATAAATAATATATGCAAAATTTTATTTGAATAAGAAATTGAAGTAGAAAATCAATTTTACTTTATCACGCAACCAACTAAATTCTTAATTGTTAATTGTTATACTAATATAAATTCTATATAAATACATGAGTGCGCCCGCACAAAACTGTACATATATAAAATATGGCCAACAGGTAATCGTAATGAATATATATTATACATATTGTGAATATATTGGCAATTTGCAATGCATCATAGATTGTTGCTTAGCGTATGCGAAACTTCACCTATTAGCTCGGCGTATTCTGTACTATTCAAATACCATAATTTGAGACATAGTATATTATTATACTATATATAAATCAAGTCACCCCTTTGTGACCAAGCAATAAAACATACACACACATACATGCATACACACACCTATACAATATACTATATGCCAATATGTATGCAAGGTTGGCGATCTGCTGTATTCCATACTATATAGTATATTCAAACATATCCTCCAGCTGATTGCCCTATACCGCCCCCAAACCAGTCCCCCGCCTCTCTTCACAATAATTGCCTAATTATGCTGCTGTACACGTGGTCTGAATTTGACCACACCCACTTCCTTAACCAACCAACCTCCCACCCACGCTGACTGCATTCAATCTTACCTTACCGATTAATTTACATATATTGTATTGAATATAATAATACTGAATACTTAATGACACTAATAACGCTAATAACAATCATTATGAAAATAATATAAATATAATTAATAACTCCGAAACTACTGGTTTCAGCAAAGAGGCTATATAATTATTTTCTCTGAAAATGTATCCATTTCTCCGCACATATCCTTAAATACAGTGTTGGTAGTACACTCAACTATAAAGATCTGATTACATTGCAATATAGAGAACAAGGCCAATATCAAACTACAATAACAACAGTTATCTAACGTCAAAAATTCCCCACGCCGACACTAATATCAATATTCCTTGGCAAATTTTTGAATAAAAGTGATAACATCCGGTATTTTATCTGTCGTAGCAAGCATATTGATTTTGTTCCTGATCGGTTTCGGATTTTCATCCAACTTCAGAGCAAATTCACCTTGTTCGTGTAGAGAGTTCACTTCAACGGAATGTTTCTGTTACACTCACACTTGTTGGTTGTATATACACAACCAATAAGTGTGAGTGATATTCAATCGTATTAATTAGAGTAAGAGGATAACGTGTGAGTGTTTCACACCAGATTCTTGTTTTCTTGCATTCAGGTATCCGCAAAATATGTTATTTCAATTTAAATTAGTTATGATTGCAACAATAGTAAGTGAAAGTAAAATGTTTCAAAACGATAACTGTTTATATGTATATACATGTTTAGTTACCTCACGAAGTTAAAGGGGGGGGGGGCAATAGGGTGTTGGTGTTATCGAGAAAGCCACAGTAAACATGAAAATCGGGCCATTAAACTTGCATTTCCAATAAATCTATGTTTTGGTCAGACTCAGAAATTTTGGTGCAACAGCGCATTAGGACCAAGGTTTGCCAGTCGGATATTTTTACTGGGGACGTGTGGTAAGCACGCCGCAGTTCCCGCCGTTTAGTTCTGACCTTCGCTACCTAGGTGCGCTACCAACTGAAGCTTACCATTTTTTCTCACGATGCTGGGCAACACCAACTATGCCCCCTTGAGAATCGAACCCTGGATTCTCGCATCAAAGCGCGTGCGCTAGCCACTAGATTAACGTGTAAGGTCTTTAATAATATTATACAATTAGCACAAAAATGTATTATATACAGGGATTTAAAGGTAACTAGTGAGTGCACAAACTTTGAATAAAAAATCAATTGAACAGTTTTTGAGAAAAAAAAATCATCAAAAACGGAAATATCCGTTCAGTGAATTGTTCTGCTGGTAATGGAATCTCTTCTTTCTTTCTCCACACCAGTGGAGGCTCCTCACTTGGAGATGTGGGGTTTTTTAAAAATACTTACATTACCTATCATTATTAGCAGCTTGGCTAGATAGAAATCTTGAAGTAAGCCAGGAGCCAGGTGTAACTTGCATCCCTCCCCTACAATTAAATATGTTAAATTAACAATAAATCCGTCACTGTGCACCCAGAGAAGAAATGTGAAAAAAGAGTTGTACCGTTTGAGTTTGAAAATTAAGTGGTTAACTTAACGGAAATTTTTATTGTCTAAATAAATTGTTTCAGTTTAAAGGAAATGTCAATGAGTTAGCATCGATTCTTTGCTGGGTCATATATGTTATATGTTAGTGATGTTTTAAGTACCAATAGCAACATGAAATTTTTATAAATATAAAAATATATATAAATATAATATATAAAAATCCACAAATTGGCACAGGCACATCACATCACACAAAATCTGGTGTGAAACACTCATACAACTTTCTCTTACTCCAGTTCTCAAAATTATAATGACAAATTTTTAGTTTGTGTACCAAATTAATGAAATTCGTCGAAAACTGAAAAAAAATGTTCAGTAAAAGGCACTTCCGGTTTACTAATTTTCTTGAAACTCAGAAATTTTGGCAATTATTTATTCTAATTAATTTTGTTTGGATGATAGAATTGTATAATCAACTATGAGAGCACTTTAGAAAAAAATATAACCCCACCACCCTAAAAGTGCCCTTAAATGAATTTTACCAGACAATGTTTTAAATAAAAGTTATACATCTTTGTGTGTTTACTTTATATAAGAAGTTTCAACTTTCTACGGTTTTTCGTTTTTGAGCTAGCTGTTCACACACACACACACACACAACAGACCAGTTGCTAAAAACAACTTTTTTAACTCCAGGTAAGATCGGGTAAGTTCGTTCGTAAGATCGGAGTAATGTTCAACGCGCTTGTAACCCCCACTCTTATTTTAAAAAAGGTAATAAGAATATACATTTTTCTATACTAACACAAAGAAATTTTTTATACATACACATATATATATAAATATTAAATTCTCTAGCGCGACGCGCAACTGTGAACCTCCACCTTACTACGTTTTTATAGATCTCCTGCTATACATACAACAGCATGATAGTGTGAATTGCACACTAGTGTACAATTCATTATACGAACATGTTTAAGGAGCTCCTATACTAATATACGTTCCTATTCTTTTATGTCTGATTCTCTGATTTGACAACAAAATTATAAAATTAATTTATTTGATTTTTGATTATTATAAACATTGATAATCAGGTCAATATATACAATTTTTACTGACTTAATTTCATAACTAATACAAAAATGAAAATATTTTTTTGAAATTGAAAGTATTTGATAAAAATATGAAAATTAGTTACTTTTTTATTTAATTTTTTTTTCAAATAGCTGGGGGTTCAGTCGCGCAATAGCGAATGCCAGTATCCGCCACTGCTCCACACCATTCGGGCGGACTTTTCTTCCGTCTTTTGTGAGATCAGTGGGAAAGCAATGGACGTCATTTCTAAAAGACTAGAAATAATAACAGCATTTACATAATTATTCAAATAAAGTTTAGTTATGATAATTACTGTCTTCGAAATATTACAAATCAGCTGGACATATTTTTAGAAACCTAAAAGGGGCAAAACATGAGTGACATTTTATAAAGTTTTAAGAAAAATTAATTAAAATTGTTCAAACTTCTAATTCTCTTTTTATAAGTTTATTTTCTTATACATCAATGGAAGAATCTAAACTTATTAAAATACATTTTTTGAGGAAACGTTAACCTTACCCCCACTCCTCACCCAAATCTCCCTAGAAAGAGTGTGTGTATCAACTGAATTTCCTTTGTGCAAGTCTATGTTATCTCACTGTTTTGACAAACATCCTGATGATGGGCGAACGCCCGAAACCGGTCGATGACCAAAAAGAAGCAGGCTCTGACAACGGAAAATATCTCTGATTTGTAGAAGGAACTATCTCAAAAAAAAGTTGCAAATAAAAGTGGCAGGTCTCTATATTTATAGTTGGTACAACAAATTAAATGAAGAAATTCATTGGTGTTTTTTTTGTTGAGAAAATCACAGAAACTGAACAAACTGTTCAGTAAATACGCACTTCCGGTCTTACGAGTTTTTTCAAACTTAAGAGTTTTGGAAACGTGTTAATTCTAATTTATATTATTTTAATGATATCGTATAATAAACTAAATTAGCACTTTATAATTAAAACATAACTTCCCTTTTCCCAAAAGTAAATTTATATCACTCAATTCTTATAATTGTTTCATTTTACACTGAGAGAAATTGTGTGACTGTTGCACAGCAGAATTTTCAACAATGAATTAATTAATTTAAGAAAAAAAACCTTTGAAACATCAGCACGAACCTGAATTTGATCAACCGAAGTAATAAATATGAAAGTATAATTAATTAATAAAAGTTCTAATAATATCGAAATATTAAATTTTACTGTCTAATTATTTATTCTGACAGACGACTGTCTGCGTGCTGGATTTCTTAAAAAAATCACGTTATTCATGAATAATAATTACCAAATATAATGAACAGCACGGGCAGTAAGTTTAACATGCTAATTATAGATAATGTTTATTTTAGCGGTATTTTCGAAG
>JAAEAF010004090.1:0-84985 GCA_011037195.1 Triatoma infestans | reverse complement strand
ACTTCGCCGAAAGGGTGCAGATTAAATTCTTGAAAAACCTCTTACATTTACCCCGTAATACTCCCGATTGTTTCGTTAGATTGGAAACGGGCCAATTGCACTTAAAATCAAAAATTTTCAACTGAATGCTGCGATTCTGGCAAAAAATCCTTGATCTGCCAGCTGATAACATAGTTAAATGCTGTTATAATGCACTTATAGACATAGTGACGGCTCTAGTGTTCCTTATAACTGGGCCTTTGAATTAAAGAGCCGTCTCCTTTCAATAGGTGCCTAGGATGTATGAATTGCCCAAAATTCAGCTACTTTAAAAGCGAAAATAAACTCCTTAGTCATCTCCTTCAATAACAAGCTGCTGAGCCACGATGTGGAATCTGTGATCGCCTCTTCATTTAATCTTTACTACAAACATATTTCTGCTCTGGGCTTAGGTGAATCTTATATAAGATACAATTATTATCTTCATGCGATCAGATTGATTTCGCAATTACGTTTGATGAGTAAAAAGCATATTAGGTTATCGCTAAATAGATATATATATATATTATGCACTTCCATATAGTATCTGTTTTTCTTGTTTTCATTATTTCTCTAAATTTCTTTTTTCTTTTTCTGGACATTTTCTATTCCGTTTGAATTATTTTGTGTAATGCCGTTCTTATTACCAGTAGTAAGATATTTTGGAGAATTTTTAATTTTATTTATATTTGTATAAGTGAAACTTTTTATTTTAGTTTTAAAAATGTTTTCATTTTGACTGTATTTTTTTTTTTATGTTTCTGAATATTTTGTATTGTCTGTAGTCCTTATGTATTCGTTATTATATTGTATTTACAACAACTCCTGCTACAATCTGTATGATTATAAGCAAAATAAAATAAAAAAAATAAAAATATATATTATATTAATTATACATCAAAATAAATTTAACTGGAGCATTGAGATCACTTAACCAGTAAATCATCAAATTAATACAATTAAGAGATATGAGCTAGAGAGAGTGAAATTAAGAGATAACAAACAAAAACCACTTTCTTTCAAAAGATGTTATTACTTTTCTTTTGTAAGAAAATTTTTTAAAGCTGGATTTAAATAAATTACTTGATTGATGTGATCAGTTTATTCTCATTCACTCAGAATAATTTTGCAAAATAAATAATTTAATATTTGAATGCAAGGGTATACATACTAGTATTAAAATTTTTTATTTAGAACTTCGAAAGTAAATACTTTTTTTCTTGTAATGTTTTCATACTGAATTTTTCCCCACATATTGTTTTTTATAAAGTAGCAGTCTTTTATTTTATATTTCCTCAGATTGAGTTTTCCCAATCGTTCTGTTTTTCACAGGGCTGCCTCATTCCAAGAAAGAAAAAAGTCAGCTTGAAGCACTTTCTCTTGAAGCATTTAAGAGTTATATTTAATTGACAATTCGCTTGAAACTTGGAATATTTATAAACGATTAGTTGTCCTTAATTTCTATATAGGTGGTGGAAGCATTATGTTCTTAGGACATAAGATCTACCTGGATATTATTCTATATTGGAGCAGTG
The DNA here is from genome assembly GCA_011037195.1 of Triatoma infestans. Lineage (NCBI taxonomy): Eukaryota > Metazoa > Arthropoda > Insecta > Hemiptera > Reduviidae > Triatoma > Triatoma infestans. The sequence continues at coordinate 83,432 of JAAEAF010004090.1, read as the reverse complement.
TTCCTTATAACTGGGCAACAGCACCTTTATCAATCTTAAACAAAACTTATAAATAACGGATTAAGTCTACTGTCACATATCTTCCAGATCACTCTCATAAATGTCAGAAAAATGTTTAAAATATATTCAAATAAGAATATTGTTACCATAATAAATATTAATAATAATACGTTTATGCATATGCATGCATTAGAGACAATTTTGACTACATTCGAGAAAATTCCCCCTTAAAAAGAAAGTCAGAAAACGATAAGTAAAGTTGGAATTATGGTTAACCTATATTTTTCAATATGATCAATGGTTTTATTCTGTAAATATAGAATTTTACTTTTTACTGAAATGACATTTACAAAAAAATGCTTACCTCCTCTAAAATAATTATAGCTTGTCTTTAGCCCTCTACGCGTTGGTCTATTGGTTAGCACACTCCCCTTTAATGCGAGAATTTTGGAATTCGTTTTGCCATAGTCAATGTTGGCTCACCATCGTAGGAAAAAGCTTTAGTTGGTAGCGCATCTAGGTAGCGAACACCGGAACTAAACGGCAAGGGTTCCGCGACCTGCTTCCCCCCTCCCATACAAATCGCTGTCTGTTAAACCTTGGCCTTTCCCGGGCTGCTGCACTCCATATGGGTTTATTTATTTATAGTTTGTCTTACAAAAGTTAGAGTAGATTATTTTCAACTTACACTTGGCTAATCAAGGAAATATTGTTGACCAATTTAAAAAAAAAAAAAAAAAAACAAAGTATGAAAACACAAGAAAAATGGGGTGAACATAAAAAACTCCGTATAAGAGAAAACAACTTGGTATGAAATAATCATTCAACTTTCTCTCACTACAGTTCTAGTTGACTAACTGTCTTCAAACTTGGAATTATTACTAAATGATTAGATGGCTTATGCTATTCTATTGAAAAAAGAATCTTAACTATTACAAAACGATACTTCTGAGGGATACCTAACCTGCCAGCTCCCATAGAACCCCTTTAAATCAATTGTCTGGAAAAAGTTTCAAATGAATTGTTGATGGTATACCGTTGTGGTTGATGTGTTTATAAAAGATGAAAAAAAAAAAAAAACGAAAAAATTGTTCAGTAAAATCCTACTCCCGTTCAATCGATTTTCTTCAAAAAAGGAATTATGGAAACTCATATAATACTTAATATTATGTAAGTACGTTACGAATAGTATAATTTACTGTGAAGATATTTTAGAGGAAAACCTAACATAAACCTCTCCATGAAGTGGTTGACCTACATATTATAATTAATATATAAACAAAGTTTAAAGAAAAAGAATTTGGCCATTTTTTGAGGAAAATCACAAGAATAATGAAAAATCCATTCAGAAAAGTGGTACTTCCGATTTAACTATTTTAAGCAAAACGTTAGTGATGCTGGTTTAGTGTGCGCTCTACCGGGCCGTAATGATACCTACCATATAAAGTTTGTACTCTACCCTTTACGCCATTAATTATAACTTTCTTTTATATTCGTATAAGTAAATATAGCCATCTCGCCACAACTTTCTTCCTTTCTCTGCAACTTGAAGGTTATTGCATTTGAAAATATTTATCACTGATTTACCTGTTAGTAAAATGCTTGCGAAAGAATACTATATGACCGCCATAGCAAATGAAGCATGCGCCCTGTGTTATCTACGCGCACAAAAATCTATTAGATACAGTTGAAGATGGCGTGCGAACCATACCACATATGCGGAAGTGCTATGCAACAAAAACAAAAAACGCAACGGTAAAGGAGAATTTCGGCCCTTGTTAAGGTGTCCACGCAAAAGATGCCAAACAATTCGTTCTGTTAGGGCAAATAACCCCTTTTTACTTTTTCATTATACTGACTTGAACAATCGCATAAAATGTAATCTGACATTGTGTGAAATTTTAGAGCTACTGTTTTATTTGGTAATGGATACTCCAGTGCACCAAACTGCTATATTTACTGGTAAATCAAAGCCGACAGTTGTTGATTGGTTTAATATATCCAGAGAAATTTGTAGCGCGTATCACATAGGAACAGAGGGCAAATGGTTGGTACTAATGCAGACATCCAAAGCCAAAAGAATCATGGAGCAAGAATTGATGGACCTTGGATGTTCGGCTTAAAAAATGGCATTGATTGCCATTATTACTTTCTCTTACTCCTAAGTAAGAGGAAGTATTGTAATCGTGTCAAATTTTCGATATCGAGTTTCACCGGAAATATCCGTTTTGAGGTCCCTGAGTCCAAAAAAGTGGTTTTTAGCAAATGGTCTGTGTGTGTGTCTGTATGTGTGTATGTATTATGTAGTAGTATGTAATGTAGTATGATGTATGTATGTATCTTATGTATGTATGTATGTATGTGAAACCCATGCTCAAAAACGAAAAAATCGTGAAGTTCAAACTGATATTCGTTTCGGTATCCACGATGTGATTGACAGTACGTTATATGTCAAAATTCTTCAACCGGAAGTGCCACTTTACTAAGTGGTTTTTCACTTTTTGAAATTTTTCTAAAATGGCTCCGACGATTTCTCTTTAAACTTTGTATATCAAACACACATACAAAGAGCTACAACTTTTATTTGAAATATTTCTCCGGGAAAATGCATTGAAGGGCACTTTTGGTGGGAGGGTGGGGTTAGGTTTCCATCTAAATTGCTATTTCAGTTTATTAGACAATTCTGTCATCTAAATAATATTAATTAGAATTAAATATGTTGTTGAAATTCCGAGTTTGAAAATAATCGGATAACCGGAAGTTCGTTTACTTTACCACTTTACTAAATGATTTATTTACTTTTTCGCAATTTTCTCAAAAATGGTTCCAACGATTTTTTTGAAACTTCGTATATAAACTAAACATGCAAAGATCTACAACTTTTATCTAAAACATTTCTCTGGGAAATTTCTTTAAGAGCCTTTTAGGGGAGGGGTGGGGTTAGATTTTCATCAAAGTGCTATCCTAGTTCATTATACAATTCTATCATCCAAACATAATTAGTTAGAAATAAATAGATGACTGAAATTCCGAGTTTCAAGAAAATTAGTAAACCGGAAGTGCGCTTTTACTGAACAGTTTTTTCAGTTTTCGAAGAATTTCATTAAATTTGGTACACAAACTATAAAATTTGTCTATTATCATTTTGAGAACTGGAGTAAGAGAGAGTTGTGTGAGTGGTTCACACCAGATTTTTTTTTTTTATGTAGAAAAAAGAGAAAAACAAACTCTTATACCAATTATACAACGTGAATGCAAACTTGGCTCAGTAATTCACTCTGATGAATGGCCGGCATATGCATGTCTTAACAAAACTGGATTTCTTCATTCGACTGTAATCATCAAATGAACTACGTAGATCCACAGACAGGATCTCATACGCAAGGAATCGAAAGATCATGGCTGGACAGCAAAATTGCCATTTTGAAAAAGAAAAGAGGGATGCCTAAAAACATGCTTCAGTCACATTGAGACCATTTTTGTTGGTGGGTTTTGCGACGAGGAGAAGGACCTTTATTTTTGTCTTTTTTAAGGGATACAGTATATCGCCAGATGTAAAAAAGCACCTTTAATGAATTTTAAATTCATTATTTTACGTTTTAAAGAAAAATTGTATTTTAATATTTTATTACAGTTTTCTAATGTTCCAAAAAAAAAAAAAAAAAAAAAACAATGAATTGTAATATTTTGATTTAATTTGTTTACGTTTTCAAAAATCTTTGCATTTCAATGATTTAAGTTTTAAAATTTTTATTGTTTATGTTTTTATTTAATTTTGTATTAAATTTTTTAATAATATATATTTTTTTTTTTTAAACTCTTTGCGTTTTAACGTTTTACTCATTTTTATACTTTTGCAAATATACCATAATAAATAATGTTTGAAAATAATTGTTTTCATTTTAATTGCTATCTGAATAATGCCGGTAGAGCGCATATTAAACCAGAATCATGACGGTAGAGCGCGTACTAAACCAGCACTCTACATATCTTCCTTCAATGGTAGCATAGAGACGAAATAGAGATCTTCCTACGATTTATCGTTTTTCAGTTATGTTGACTACAAAAACACACTAATTTCTATAGACCACTTTATTAGACTCGAATGATTCAATACATGCAATTTCGGTGAATACTCATTTTTAAAAATAATGTGGTAGTGGAGAGACAAGTGCCTAAAGAGGCAGGTAAGTAGAAGAGCGTTCAATGACATTGAATCAACTATATAACATTTGAAATTTAACAGAACCACTTTTAATCTACTTTTTTTCGGGAAGTCACAAATGAAAGTAATAGAATTATATCTACAGTCAATTCCAAAAACCTCAAAAACCTATTCGGTTAACCGATTTTCTTCAAATATAGTATCTAGTATTCCAGTTATATTTTCTAAAGCTTAACGTCCAGAATCCCCCCAAAAAATCCATTTTCCCAAGACTATATTTCTAATAAAAGTAATAGGTATTTATGTATGTAGATAATACCTATACGAAATTTAAAGAAAATTGTTGAAGCCATTTTTCGAAAAAAAAGAAATAATCGGGACAAAGTGACAAATGCATTAATTAAAGTAGCAGTTCTGATTTATGGATTTTTGCCCAGAACATTCGAGTCAGATATGGTGATAGCATCTAAACGAAATAACAAGTTTGAACTTCCTGCGATTCTTCGTTTTTGAGTTATTATGTTCACAGACGACAGGCACACACACACCCTATTCGCTAAAAACACTTTTCTCATATTCAGGGGACCACAAAATATGTATTTCTAGTCAAAACTCAATTTCGAAAATACCACACATCGCAATATTTCTTCTACGAGAAAGAAGAATTAAAAAGCATCCTCAGACCTCTTAATGGAGACAGCATTTCTTCTATGTAAAGTCTTTTTAAACTTAGAGATCATTCAGAGAAATTAGATGACTTCTAATATAACAAAAATTAGGTTTCCATTATGTCTTCTTTCGAATTTTGGATTATAATTTCTATAGTTTTAGAAATAAAAGCGTGAATGGAATCTTAATAAATATCTTTTATTTTAGGACTGAAGATTTTATTTTCGACTTAGTATCAAAGAATGAAGATTAGCAGTCTACTAGGTCTGTGTTTTTTAGTCAGCAACTCTCAAAGTCAAGGTAAACATAGCATCTTATACTTTTTTTTAGCCTATGTGAACATTTACTGCTTTTTGCCCTCTTTTGGCCGACTTTGATTTTGTAGCATAAAATAAAAATATGTTTATAATTGCTTGTAAATAAGGCATTACAAAGATGACAATCTAAACCCTTTTTTTTTTTTTTGTATTATGACGTAAGTTTAACCAAAAATGGGAAATCAAAGCATAAAATTATGTACAAGGTTTTCTTTGTTTCTATTGGTTAAATTAAAAAGGCTGAATACAGTTTATTGTTAGAAGGACTCCAACATACAGAATTTTTTGCATAAAATGTAGACCGATATTAATACACTTCCTGCCATATAAAACATCATAATTCATATAATACATTTTACTTTGTTATAATTATTTAATCTAACATGATCTCCTTCTTAATCCACTTTTTCTATCAGCTTAAGTTTCCGGCTTGAGACCGCGTCAGTTGGGTTGCTAGAAACCAACGTTTCGCCTATTTTGCAATGAGCCTCTTCAGGGTCGTTACAACTTGAAAAGTATTGGAACAATTTGCTCTATTGTTCTGAAAATGACCGCGGAAACCTAAAAGGTCTTACCTAATGATCTAATGATAAAGGTCTTACTTAAACCTATTAATCTCGCCTGCTTTTCATTGTTTATCTTACTAGCATTTAATTATATAATCTACATATTCCTCTTCATTAAACTTTATGTATTCTCATTTATATAATGTACTCTTCAAATTTCCTATCACTTCATTAAAATACCATGATACGACACAGATCATTGAATCTTACATTATATAAAATCTTTACCAAAAGACTTAATTTTAAATTGCTTTTCAATAGAAATTATCTATTATATACCAATAGATAAATTTTAATCATAATTTGTACTTATTATTTTCCGCTATAATTCATGTAATTTACGCGATACACCTACTTCTATAACCGAATAACTTTCCATATACAATTAACAAATGTAGTGTGTGAAATAAACATCTAGTTGAAATCATCTCTCTATACGAACTGATTACAAACTTTTCTCTGACGATCGAAGAAAATCCGAAACCGGTCAGAAGAACCAAATAATGAAGCTGCTACGAGGGATAAAATCATAGAGGAGGCCATTATACGCTATTATTCCAAGAAAGATGTATAGAAAAAGCAACTAAATCTTAAATCTTCACTTCATACCAGAATTTACTTCATTTACTTTTACTTTTATTATTAAGGATGCCGGTTGCATCTAAACTGTTAAAGATTAATTTGAAGTACGTACTAACAAAAAAACAAAATTGATAAATTAATACATATTAGTAACAGTGAGTAAAGACAAACAGTCTAAAATATAATTGGAAGTCCTCTATTCGATATTGAACGAAGTTAATCACATAAAGTAATGAAACAATCATGTTCCCAGTTTTACATAGAGTTCCGGCTTAAATGACATTGATGTTGAAGTGTGTTATTACAAATATAATATAAATAAATTCAATAATCAAGTCTAGTGTCTTAATAGATTTTGAAATCATTTAATTTAATAATAATAAATATTGGTTTGATTGATGAGTCAGGAATGTTTGATTTATTTCTATTATGTATGAATGTATTTAAATTTCTATTTTACTTTAAAACAAATATAATAAACCTCTGATCTTTATTTTCTCACCATTAAGTATTTGTACAAAAAATTAAAAAATGCTACACGTACATAATTAAATATTTCATATCAAACCTCTACCATTTTTTTAAAAATTAGTTTGTAAGTTCCAAAGTTCTGTTTAGTAAAAAACTAAATAAATTACCTGTAAATTATTTAAAAGAATTTAGTAATTTATTAAAAATAGATTGCCTCTTGGAGTGTGCCAATCTCAATTTTTTTTTTTTGTTTCAGATGATATTACTTTGCCGACGACAATTGCAGTCGAAGAAGAGCAAACAAGCACAAACAAACACATTCCTATCACCACAACACAATCTTCTGAAGAGATGACCACCATTTTATTTTCTGGGTTCTATACCCTACCACCTGCGGATAACATTGAAGAAACAAACCATGAAGAATTTATTGAAGATTCTTCATTTGATTTTGCACGACATTACGATTTAGAAAGAGCTAGATATATTAACAACGTGCATCCCTGTAAAAGAGAATGTAAAAAAGGTGCTTAAACCTTTCAGTAATATTTGTTCAGATTGTTAAAACAATTTTCTAAATAAATAATTAAATAATAGAAGATTTTTGTTCTCTTATTTTTTTAGGAGATCCACCAAAAAGATGTCACTACCATTTTACTGTTGAAGATTATGAAGCAATGAGCAAAGCATGCTATAATTGCCCTTATAACCTCACAGATTGCTATCGTCCTGATTGTATAGCTACCGATGGAGTTAAGAGGACACTAACTGTTATTAATAGAATGCTGCCTGGTCCGAGTGTAGAGGTATTTATCAACTTAATTACCTTACCTTAAATACAATTTATTACCACTAAATCATGCCAAATTTCAATAATCTGTTGCAAAGGTTTGTCTCAATGATGAAGTTGTGATTGATTTGGAGAATAATCTACTTGATGCTAGCACATCAATACATTGGCATGGACAGCATCAAAGGGAATCTCCATATATGGATGGAGTCCCTTTTGTAACTCAATGTCCAGTACCACCAAAAACTACCTTTCGTTATCGTTATTTTGCTGCTACTCCTGGCACACATTTCTGGCATTCTCATTCAGGTGCATATGTAATTATATTCGTAGTTAAATTGAGTGCGTATGTAATTAAATAATGGTCCGTTTCCTAAAAGAAAAAATTATTATACATTTTGTTTTATCAATATTAGGTACTCAGAGAGCAGATGGTGCATTTGGTGCATTGATCGTTCGCCGGCCAAAAGAGTTAGAACCACATTCTCCTTTGTACGATTTTGATCTGTCTGAGCATACAATGACAATACTTGATTGGTCTCACGAGCTTGGAATTGCAATATTTACTGCACATCATCATTCTGACGGAGATAACAAACCTCCTACAATTCAGATTAATGGCAGAGGAATGTACAGACCATTTCCATCTACAAATAATTCCCTTATATATACACCTCCTGCTAGTTTTGTAGTAGAAAAGGTAATTCCAAAAATCCATGCAATATATTCTCTTTTTTTTGTATGATCAAATATTAAGTTTTAAAAAAAAATTGCATATTTTCAGGACTATAGATATCGATTTAGATTGATCAACGCAGGAGTACTGAATTGTCCAATAGAGATGTCTGTTGATAATCATACACTTTTTGCAATAAGTACAGATGGTACTGATATTGAACCAGTGGAAGGTATTATAAATGGTTTATTTTAACATTGAGATCGCGAAATTTTAGTACCATAAATTTTATGTGACCTACTTTTTCTAGTTGACTCAATTGTATCCTATGCTGGTGAAAGATGGGATTTCATACTAGATGCATCTTCTGACATAGCTGACTATTGGATAAGATTCCGTGGATTAATGGATTGTGATGAAAGATTTAAAAGTGCACATATGGCAGCTGTACTTCATTATAAGGATGCACCGGGATCTGGTTATCCTTCAGAACCTTTATCTTATCAATTAGCAGAAAGAGGAGGCTTGGTAATTTTATTAATTTTGCTTTAGAATGAATTCGTAATCTAATTGATATAGTTGTGGACAATAACACTGATTGGATAAATAAAATTGTAGATTTTTTTTAGTCCAGTCATGTTCATGCATTTCGCATGCTTCGTTCCACCTAGTCCCTTCGTCAACATATCAGCCACCACATCTTCAGCAGTCGATAGATGTCCTATACTCAGCAGCTTCCTCTTCAGCGCATCTCGAATGAAGTGGTGTCTAAATCGATATATTTTGTTCTTCCATGGAAGACGGGATTTTCAGCGAGTTTCAATGCTTCGATGTTAACGTTGAAAATCTTGATTTCAGCAAGTTCTTCAAGACCGAGTTCCCGGAGGAAAATGGCTTCTTTCGAGATTTCGGACACAGCTGTGTACTCGGCTTCAGTGGAAGAAAGAGCCACTTTCTTAACTCCAATGATATAGAACTCCCATTCAGGATAAAATATCTGGCCTGTATTGGAACGTCTGTCCACCAAACAGTTTGCCCAGTCAGCGTCAACGTAACCAGACTGGTTTGCTGTCTGATTTGTAGTGCCTTCAGGTATCTTAATACCCGTGTTGCCGCTATCCAATGCTTTCTTATGGAGCAGTCATAAACTGTCTGAGACTGCTAATCCGAAGCTAATGTCTGGCCTGGTTGCAGTAGCCAAGTAAATCGGCGCCCCTATCAGTTCTCGGTGTGGTAACGACCTCAAAATATGTATTTCCTGTGAAAACTCTATATCGAAAATATTACTTTGATTTTATCCATTCATATACTTCCTTATATAGGAGTAAGAAAAAGTAATAGGAGTGGCCACCTCATGTGACAAAGTGGGTATCTACTAGTTTAGCTAGTAGTTTTTGCAGTGTGTCCTTTTTTTTTATATAAATTGAGTTATCACCGTGAATACATATTTTGTATGTGCAAAATAGTTAAAAAACTAGAAATCGTTCAAAAACTTGGTTGCGAAGGCCAAAATTAACGGTGTTTACCACAATAAAGATCGTCGTCTATCATGGAACTTCATAGGCAGTTGCGTTAAAGGTTTTTTTTTTAATGTTTGTAGTGTCTTCTATATCCTCCTTTCTTATGAGAAAACGAAAATGCTACCTAGCTTAGCAAATCTCAAATTTGTAGTATTTATATGTCTACAAGACAAAACTGTCATTTTATTTCTGGTGATCGAACCTCAACATCCATTTTATAATATCAAATACAGCGATCGTAACAAACATCAAACCATCTAATATTATACATGAGGAAGGAATTAGCTCAGTGGTAGCGCGCTGGACGACTAAGGACGAAGCGGAGATCCCGGGTTCGAGTCCAGCTGCTACCTTTAGATTTTTTTTTCGTAGGAGCCTCTTACAGCTGATGAACAATGTTGTCGGTAATGAGAGAATACCGTCTGGAGGCCGGCAGTGCACTGAGAAGGCTTCGAACTTTGGGACAGCTATATGAGGCCAGAAGGGCTTTGGATAGCATAGGGTTTGGTCCCTCCCCACAGACAATAAAAAAAAAAAAATTATATATTATTATATATAGAAAATCGGTTGACAGAAAGCTCTTTACAGAACGGTTTTTCAGTTTTTTGCGATTTTCAAAAAACTCCTGACAGGTTTCTTTAAACTTGGTATATACTAGTCGCATATGGATCTATAACTTTTTTGAACTTTTTATCGAGAAAACCTGTTAATAGAGAGTTCTGTGGAAGCTGGAAGTATTAATTTATTTTAGTTTTTGTTTGTTATTTATTAAAGCCTACTTAACATTCAGAAAAATTTCTAAGTTAAAAATTCGAAAGAAAATTCATGTAAATTGCAGTAAGAGAACTCTAGTGTCTCCCACCAGATTTATTATTATTATTATTATTTTTTTTGCAATTATTATTATTATTATACTATTTCTGTTCTCTTAAGTATCTTAATTACTTTATAAAAATTGCGGTTAACCTAATAATGTAATAAAAGTAGCTAATTTCTACTTTTAGGTATCTTATTTTTAAATCAATAATCGCAAATTAACTTGAACAATTTCAGACATTAAATGCCCTGAACGTTGCAGCGAATGATCCATCATCATTGAATATGCCAGATTTAAATTCTACAAAACCAGTAGATGAATCTCTAAAACCACTAGCAGATAGAAAAGTGGTTTTAGCTTATGATTTCAATCCTATAAATAATGATCATTTCTATAAGCGTAACTCGTATGGATTTCTGGACGGTTAGTAACCACATTGATCTCTTTTCAATCAATTTTCTTAGCTGGTATAAGCCTTATTTTAATTATTGGATTGACACTTAAAAAAATATTTATGTTTTTTTAGTATCACCACGCTATAGAATACTTACACCTCAGTTCAATCATGTCTCATTGAAATTACCGCCTTTTCCACTGCTCTCTCAGCCTGAAGATATTCAACCAACAACATTTTGTAATAAAAGTCAGCTAGAAACATGCAAAGATAGATACTGTGAATGTACCAATGTTTTGGAGTTGAAATTGGGAGAAGTTGTAGAAGTAATACTTATTGATATAGGTTTGTAGTTGACTCAAATTATTAAATCATAATCATAAAAATAAAACCAAAGAAGATTATGTTACAGAAAAAAAAAAAATTGTTTAGGTGTATCATATGATGCCAATCATCCATTTCATCTTCATGGACATCCTTTCCGAGTAATTGCCATGGATCGATTGGGAAAAAGTGTTACAGCTGAAAAAGTTTTGAAAATGGATGAATTGGGTCAAATTAAAAGAAATCTTAGAACAGCAGTTGTTAAAGATACGGTGACAGTTCCTGATGGAGGCTATACTATTATTAGATTCATTGCTGATAACCCAGGTAAATTATGCTGGAGTTAGAATAGAATATTTTAAAAAATAATCAATGGCTTTATTATTATTATTATTATTTTAATTCATTGATTAGGTTACTGGATGTTCCATTGTCATATTGAATTCCACGTTGAACTTGGTATGGCACTTCTCTTTAAAGTTGGATCTCATTCGGATTTTCCACCAGTACCTCCTGGTTTTCCCAAATGTGGAAATTATATACCACCATTGACTGCTTTATTAACATCATCTTCTACTACCAAAATACCAAGGGAAAATGAAGTAGTTTTCGGCCAGACTTGGGTATATAATTCAACCGAAGAATCTACCAATGGAAAACCAAACGTTATATCCGTATCTTATTGGTGGCCAGTTAATGAAAGTGCATCCTTTGGAACGACATATCACATTAATAATAATAACAAGCTTATATTGGTTAATTTATTTGTTTTCTGGTGGTTTATTTATAAAGCTAGCCTAGGCTTTTGAGCCTAGTAACTTATAAATTGCGAGGAATTATTTAAAAAAAAAAAAAAAAAAAAATGGATATTTTAACAACCGAAGTGATAGTGAATAATAAATATATTATAAGATATAGAGACTGAAATAATGGAATCGTTATTTGTAAATTATACACCACAATGTGTACAAAGAAATATTTCTTTTATTACTATTTATGTTTAATAACTTTTCATTTTGGTGCTTATAATTATTTTTATCAATTCATCTTTGATCTTAATAATAATTTAGTTTATTACCAGTATTGCAAAAAAGCGCCGACAGCGACTTAGTTTTAAATACGATTAGATATATTGTAGACACATCTCAATAATAATATGAAATATTAATAAAATATGTAATAAGTCAATAGTTACCGTTACCTTTTTTTTATATTGTAAATAATATTTATATAGAATTTAAGATGTAAATATAGTTTAAATTCTTATTTGAGACGATATTATTTAGGTATATTTACATAATTATTTTTATTTGTAATTTTTCATTTAAATATCCCGTTTGTGATCATTGACAATATTTTTGTACTGTGATAATTTAATGATGATAAGTGAAGTTTGTTTTAAAGAACTTTAAGAAATTTATGTATTAAAAAATATGTCTTTTTTTTTCTTCTATTTCAAATCTTGAATTATAATATAGAACCTTCTTTTCTATTAAGCTAAAGAATGACTTATGTCTGCTCCTAGCGCCCGTTCTAGCGGTTACGTCGCCCCTGACAAAAAGACAAGTTGCCGCCCCTTAAGAATATATACACTACCGATCAGAATTTTGGGATCAGTTAAAAAATTGGGCCTTGAACTACTTCACTATAGTCGATCGTGTCCAATTGATATTCTTAAAGTTGCTCTTAAATCTGCCACGACAAGTCCCCAATAGTTTCGTTCGCTGGAAGTTGAATGAGGCAACTGAAAACCAAGATTTTTAATAAATCTATAAGGTTCTGGTTGAAGATTTTATCTCTCGATTTTACCTCTGAAGATAAGCTATAGAAGAAGACTTGTGAAGCTTTTGGATGGTTCCGACATTCCTTTTAACTGGGTGGCTCTTGTGAGAGAAATGCTTTAGTCTATAGGAGCGCAGGACATCTGGGAGGCGCAGCATGCGGTCGTGGATACAATGTTAAAATATCTAAGCAATAACTTAAAAAATCTTTCTTTAAACTGACATCAATGAAGTACTTAACTCTTAATATAACATCCACTATAGATTGATATGTTCCTTGGCTAATGGTAGTTCATAAGTAAATATTAGGTGGAATATCATTAAAACTAGATTGATAGCTCAAATTAGAATACCTAGTGATCGCCACCACAGGATTTTTTATAATGGAATAGCCCATTTATTTGATCCTAAAAGAGTTGCTTTAGTTGTGCGGTGGGCAAAAATGATATTATGCATTTTATTTTGGAATACCCTTATTATAAATGTTTGAGAAGGAGGTTGTTAAATAGGTTTCACCTTCACACAGTTCTTATGTTTTTGCTAACTTACTAGATATAGAAAATAAAGAAAAGTTAAACTGCTTATTTTATCTCTGAGGCTTTGGAGGAAAGATATACATAGGTTTGTAAAGGTATTATTTAATACTTACGAGAAGATCCCTCAAACTCCTTCCCTAAAATAATTTGTGGAAATGAATAAAGTCTGTTGAAATCATTGTTACTATCTACTTTATTAATCAAGTATTAAATATTATTTTATTACTTTGAAGATTAAGCTGTAATATTATTTCTTCTTGTAACGTTTGTATTTTTTGTTCAGCTTTCAGCAGAGGTCAATCTCTTGCTATAGAAAATGTATAGTTTCTTTAGGCAATAAATAAACTAATATTGAATGAAATTTCTCAAGAAATGTTTCGAGCAATTGGACCAGCCATTTCAAGAGATTTTGAAGCTAGTTTCGAAAATATATCAAATACAATATTCAATCAAATATCAACAAATGAAATTAGCCCGTAAATTTTATTGACAAGATTTAAATAAAAGTTCTTGAACTGTATGTTGGTACATATAAATGCCTATAAAAATAATGATTATATAGGATGGATTGCTATTTGAATCTATCATTCAATAGTCTTAAATTTCTCATTTTAACATTGTATCTAACTTATTACATACGATAATATTAATATTCGCAGCCCACCTCTATAGCTTCTAGCTGAAAAACAAGTGTAAAAAATCTGAACCCTCTCATGAAAAGAAAGGAGGGAAAAATATCATATCAAGCATTATTCCAGAAAAATATCTTGGCAAATAATATGCCAAGAATTATCTTAATAGCTTGCAAAAGAAATATTATGTAGAAAAAAATAAATATTTGAATTATATTAATATATATTAATATAATCATTTATTTCTAATGTAAAAATGAAGTGTACGCTTTTTTTTTAATTATAATGTACATCAAAGTAATTTTTTCAGTTTTTGTGATTTTCTCCATAAAAACACCGACGAATTTTATTAAATTTGGTATAGCAACTATAAAGTTTGTCGATTACAATTTTGAAAACTGGAGTAAGAGAAACTTGTGTGAGTGTTCCACACCAGATTTTTTTTTTTAATTAATAAAGTAACTAATTAAAATTAGTATATTTGTAGTTATAAACATGGCCACCAGATAGCAACACCTACTGAGAAATCAATTTTATTTATGGTTATATAGTTTGTCACTAGGTGTCGCTACTTCCCGTCCCTTCAAAAAGACGTCTTTTAAACTATTGACAAATTTTTACATCACAGGATGGCGCTGTGATCGGGTGGCAAATTTTGGAACTACAGTTCTGTATACAGATATATCTGGAAGCATATGCTTTCTAGCGGCAATTATTTGAACTACTACAAATTATAGATTAAGTAAGTGCTGTTACCTGGTGGTGAATTCAGGAAAGTTAATTTTATTCTTTTTTTTTTTTAACTATTTTTCTCTTTTTTATTTCAACTAAAATTTAAAATTTGAATTTTTTTTGTTTGTTTTATAAGAATACAGTCCTAATTTTTTAGCATAAACTTTATCTACAACAATTATATTCTTAAAGCAGTTAGAAAAAAGAAACATTTCATATTTGTTCCTTATTTCTATCTTTTTTTATGTCTTTTATTAATTATTCAATTATTTGTTAAAGGAGGCTAATTGTGACTCTAAAATTAATTAAGTTATTTTTCTCTCTTATTAAGTTACATGTATTTATTATGTTTAATATCGATTTAAAATATTCTTCCAAATAATTGTGAAAGGTGTTCTATCCCGAGACTTAAATTGTCCTGTAAATTGCCGTCACAAGCATTGCTACTGGATTAATAGAGAGCTTGCTATCATACAATGCATTCTTATTTAGGTAAATAGTATAATCTTCACCTCCTTTATTTATCTGTAATACATTCCACTAACCGTTTATTTGCAAATGAATTATACAATAAAGAAATAAAGGGTGATTATTTTATACTAGATTTCTTTTTTCCTAAATCGCGGCAGTAGACTAAATAAATTTAGGGATGTCAAAT
The DNA here is from genome assembly GCA_011037195.1 of Triatoma infestans. Classification (NCBI taxonomy): domain Eukaryota; kingdom Metazoa; phylum Arthropoda; class Insecta; order Hemiptera; family Reduviidae; genus Triatoma; species Triatoma infestans. The sequence continues at coordinate 67,802 of JAAEAF010004090.1, read as the reverse complement.
CTAGACTATGAGAGAAAATGCAGACTTTGTCAACAGAGCATCATTTTGATTAGGAACATAACTTTTATCTTGTACAACTTTTATTTGAATCTTATTTTTCGCATTATTTGGTTATCTCAAAAGTTTTATTTTCGAGACTTCATCAGTCATCAGTTACTTTAGTGGTAGTTTAGAGAAAAGCATATTACTATTGTTCCTTCAGAAAAATGTGGCAAATAAAAGTGATAAGAATTTGTATGTGTAGATGTATTCAACGTTTAAAGAAAATCGTTGCAGCCAATTTCGAGAAAATCACGAAAAGTAAAGAAAAAAAACATTCAGTAAATTCGCACTGTCGAATGGATTTTGCCGTCTGTGCAATCCAAAAATAAATTCTGGCAAATTTAATGAATTAACTGGTTTTGTTCTTAATTTGTTTGCAAAATTAAGCCTTTGCACTTTTATGGCTACTTGCAGCGCTTGCTCTAGCGGTTACGTCGCCCCAGACAAAAAGGGCGTATATGTACACTACCGATCAGAAGTTTGGGATCAGTAAAAAAATTAATCATTTACTAAAATTCTTTAAAGAAAAATATAGTTACATTGTAATAAGAATTTTCCAGGGACGTGATTTATGGATAATACCTCCACTATTTAAATGGCACCTTTTAAAATAAATATTTTATTAACATAATATACCTCGAAGGGTGCCTTTACATGCCCGGAGCTCTTCTGCGGTTGCCCAGGAGCCTCATTCACGCTTCTATCTAGGAATGGATAGAAGACCAGCATATGCGATGATGGGAAAGAACACCAGGGCAGAGGCAGGCTAAATTCTTTGTTAAGACATTTACCTACATTCACCAGGGATCTACTGAGCCATAGCCGAAGAGATATAAGGATAATAGTGGGTCTACTAATAGGGCACTGCAGGTGGCTGAAGAGACACATACACGATTTACTACTAGCAGACAATGCGTTATGCCGTTTCTGCAGGGCCGAGAAGGAAACCCCGGCACACGTCCTTTGTATGTGTGCCGGCCTGGCGAGGACAAGGTTTCTTCAACTGGGGACTATCAATCCCGAAGTCACGAGCTTTATGACGGAACCACTTTTAGCTTTGCTAGGCCTGATTAAGAGGGCGAAGCTGAGGGATGTCATACCCACGGGATACACAATAGACCTCTCAAAGAAGGTCGCAATGGAATGAGGCGTGGCCCTCCCCCATCCAATCTAACATAATATACACTTTGCCCTCTTGGAAGAAACAATTTACCTCTTGGATTTGTTAGTAATTCACAGAGAATAATTTCTTTCAAATTATTGATTCTGTTTATTGATTAGGACTTTGTATTGTTTGTCAACAAATCATTATTTACTTAATTTTTATTCTATTTTATTTAATTGGGATTAGTTCATTCCTTGAGCTTCACGGTTTACGAGTATATCTTCACGGTTTACGAGTACATCTTATCGCAACGTTGATTTTTCCTCTTTTGAATTAATACAAAATGGGCAAAGTTAAAGAACTGAGTGTTGCTACCAGAAGTACCTTTGGAACTTTACATAAAATAGGGAAATCAGAACGAAAAATAACGGCTGAACTTAAAATTTCAAAAAATGGTGTTCACCGTGCTATCAAACGGTTTAAAAAATATGGTGATCATGAATATTTACACCGCTCCGGGAGACCAAAATCAACCACCATAGGTGAGCATAAGTTCATTATTTTAAGAAGTAAAAGAAACAGACGACTCACAGCTCCAAAAATCAGAGGGGAAGTTATTAAAATAAGTTCGAGGCCAATTTCTGTCTCAACTGTTCAAAGGCGACTTCGTCAAGCAAACTTAATACGAAGAGTTGCAACGCTGAAACCCTTATAAAGGGCAAACAAGAAGAAACGTTCAGAGTGGACTTGAAATATAAAGACTTCACAGTGAAAGGTTGGTGGAACCTTTCAGCTCAGAAAAACTACATCCACAATGCATAATATCCACCGTTATGCACAGAGAGGGCTCGGTCATGGTTTGGGGATGTTATTCAGGTTATGGAATAGGTGATCTCGTCCGTATTGACGGGATAATGAAAAAAGAAAATTATAAAAGCATTTTAGAAAATCACGTCTTACTCTTCAGTCAGCGATTGATTGGGGGAAAAAATCATTATGCAACAGGACAGTGACCCCGAACATACTTCCAAATTATGTAGACAATACCTTAAGGAAAAAGAAGATAAATAATATGTGTCAATATGGTCTGGCCCTCGCAATTCCCGGTCTTGAACCCAATTGAACTTTTGTGGGATGAGCTAGATGGAAAAGTTCGTATCAAGTCCCTAATTCTCCAAATGCTCTTTGGCAGATACTGTACAGTATCATTTTTGAGAGAATAAATTGATATGAGAATGCCTAGAATTATAAGAGAAGTAATTAAGTGGAGAGGTGGTCACTTTCATGAAAAAGCCGTTTAGTCTAAATTTATTTTTGGGAAAGATTTACACTTTGTAATGAATTTGTTATCGCTTATATTATTGTATATGGATTAAGTAAATATTTTTTAGCTTTAAGACACAAACAATATAAATGCGCTATGCACTATAAATTTTTAGCGAACGAAAAAAATCGGTTAGTGAAATTTGAGTATTTAACACACAAATATTTTTCCCACACTTACAGCCAAAATGGCGCCCCGGACAAATGTCCGGGTTGCCCGCCCCATCTCTGGAATCCCTAGATTGCGGCCCAGGAAGTAATCAGAAGGAGGATGTATATAATGCAATATGTGGCTGAACTTAGCCCAAAAATATGATTGCCAAGAGCCCCTCTCGGGCGTCCTTAACGATCTTGGTGCCTTTTGTCCAAGGCCCTTTTGGTAAAGGTAAATATGGGTCTCAAGAAGATTTAAGAGAATGTTCGGCGGGCTGGTACATTTGTTTAATATCACAACGTAATGTGTGCAGATATGAAAAAGTGAGATACGATCTGATGACTGTCCGCCGGATGTTCAAATTAAGGGTAGAAGTCTTGAATCTCCACCAAAAACCCTACACGCATTCAAACGAGTATATAATATATCCTCCGCAGCCTTATGCCTTGCCTTCAGCACTTAGAGAAAAAAATATCATCATTCCACAGTAATCAGCTGAATTTATTCTGAATTCCTTTAATTGTTATATTAACAGGAAATGGAAAAAAAATTCATGCTTGAACTATTTATATATATTCATCAATTAGTATAGGTTAACTTTTGGTAAAATAACAAAAAAAAAAAAAATGTCTTACTCTATACTGTTTTATTTAAGATATATCGAAGTAAAAGATTGCTTTAACATCATCTAAAATTGTATTTCTCTCTATTCTTTACATTCATCTTTCTACATTAAATCTCAAAAATTTATAAATTATTGGAACTTTTAAAATTATTTAAATTAATTACATTACTTTTATTTACATTATGTACAATATCTTTATCATTTTACATTTTTTTTGTGGTAGATTTACATATTTTACCAATTTTAAACATAATTTTTGATTACTGATCTTTCGCATTTCACTTTTGATTCCAACAAGGGAATAGATTATCAGAATTTTGTTGTGGTTGGGTCCACAGAGCGGGAAAATACATATCTCTGATGATATCAGAATTTTACTTATTCTTTATTTTCATTTTTTACTCAAAGCAATGATAACGTTTTGCATTTATGTTTAATTGCATTCATTCCGTGTAGTATTGGAAAATAATTTATTAAAATAAATAATAATTTAATTGAAAGAAGAAACAAATAAAATCACTAGATGTCTCTCTTAATAGTTTGGAAAACAACAAGAATCTAATTTCTTTTGAAAATTCCACAATTATTTAAAAATAAAATTTAAAAGAATAAAATATATATAATAAATTCTAACTAAAAATATTTAAAAAAAAAAAAACTGAATAATAAAAACTGAAAGGGAAAAAGGGAATGTCTACCAGTATCACTGAGATGGCATCATAGGGTGCGGCTGACCCATCTGAACGGGATATTGGCTTGGAATTGGAGAATGCATCATTGATGCTGGAGACTGCATAGGTCCTTGTCCCATCATCACGCCAACGGGCGATGAAGCTACAACCTTAAAAAAAAAAAAAGAAGAAAATATTCCAAATAAATAAATTAAAAATAAACTATTATAAAATTTATTCTGCTTAGAAGATCACGGAACAAACCTGTGGAGGTTCTGATGGTAAAATCAGGTTACACAACAATTCTCGTACTGCTGGATATAAAGAACATTCGGTATGCATGTTTCCGGTACAATCTAAAAATCGTTTCAATAACATTGAAGCAGTCGTTATGGCAGATGCTGGGCCTGAATCTCTCTTTTCAGCTAGCTGAGTCACGTTTGATGTAGTATCATAGACTAACGGCAACACTAATGAAGTACTATCGGTTGGATACTGTCCCATTCCACCGGCGCCAGGTCCCATTACTCTCGTAATTTGCAGCTGCAAAGAAAAGCATTTAAAAAAATTTAATGGCAAAATAGAAAGTATCTATATAAGTTAAAATTAAGAGTTTTCTGGCGATGTTTCAGTGCAACTGTCTTGAGTGCATTATTCACCAGCTCTGTGTTAAGTTTGGCAGAAAATTGGTTATATGCTTTTTTTTTGCTCTAAAACCAAGTGGCTCCGCCACTCACTAGTAGGATTTGATTCTACCAAAGTTTTTAATATGACATAATTCTGATCTCTGATCACACTACGTTTTGCGAATCCGTATGCTACCCAGTAACTGCTCTAAAAACAAGGTTTGCCTCAAAATAATCTAAATGCCAATTTCGGTTTGATGTCTTGGGTCAATAATAGATATGCAATGCGCAATGAGACTTTACAGAGTCTTATTGGGTAGATTCACACTGTTTATTAAGGTATTCTAATAATGAGCGATCACCCGAAACCGATCGATTAAAAAATAGAACAAGGCTTAACAAAAAAAAAATAAAACACTTGAAATGTACAAACTTTGAATGGGCAGCATTAATAACCAGCAAAATAATTAATAATAATAATAATGTGTGTGTTATAGGAGAGAGAGAAAAGAGAAAATTACTTACAAAGAACAGTATTTTTTGTCTACAAACGAGCACAGCTGCCATGCCGGTTGGAACAATTGGTGTAGCTGAAGGTGGAATGCGTAGACACCACTGTACAGACCATTTCATCTGGTGTTGTTGAATAAGGCTTGGAATCTGAAAAGATAAAAACAAATATATAAGAATGGATTTTTTCGTAACACATCAAACAGCTTTAATTAAATAAATAAAAAATTTGAGTTATTAAAAATAAAAATAGTAGAGCAAAGGTGAAAAGTTATTTGTATAATTCAAAGTATTCAATTAAGTAAGTTTTAATAAAGTATTTTGTGTCAATTCAAAGTTGTTTTGTTCATGATAAGATATTATGGAACTTTAATGTTATCAAAGTATATTTATGAATTCATAAGAATCATTTCCTTACAATATATGGAAGATTGTATTAGTTAAATTTCATAACATACCAATTCAAGTTTCATAATTTGTATGAAATCTTTCAGTACATTCTGTGGTACATTTAACATACGTCCAAAACCATTAAGAGCGTTTGGTTTATAGGGAGGAGCTGCAGCTTTTGTCTCAAAAAAGTTTTCTAATATCTGTTAAAATAAATAAATGCTAATATACGAGGATATGCATGTTTATTCGACCAAAGATAATAAAAGCTATTCTAGCTTATACCTGGATATCTTCCAAAGTCCAAAGGTCTTTGTGATCCGGTAATGCTGATATTTTTATATGTAAAGATTCCAAATGCTGTGGATTCAAACCTACTCTACATTGAAGGGTGTCTACTTTGAAGTGAACAACACCCGGTTCAGTTGTTGTCATATTTGTTAACTAAAAAATAGTCAAACGCCCAATTATTAGTCAAATGGTTAACAATAAATATTTTAAGAAGTAATTAGATCAAACTCAGATACTAACGCAATCTTCATTTTGTATGAACCTTTGTAGTTGTCTTCTCATATACACACAACCAAGAAATCTTTCCAAAGGAGCCAATTGTGGTCCGGGAAGACCAAGAGGATGATGCGAAGGCGTGCACAGTATATCTAACGCCTCATGTGAGATCAAAGTGGGAACAGCACCGGCCCATGAACGTTGAGGTAGTACGCGCTGTCCGCCTAATCCACCACAACCACCACCTAAATTATGGAGAACAATAAGTGCATACTGAAGCAAATAAAGTTTATGATTTGCGAAGATAAATTAACTAACCTGTCTTAGGATCAGTAGGGCTGTGTAGAGCAGGATGTGGTGATTGTCCTGGTCTTGGAGATGGTCGTGGCACTCCAGGCGATCCTGGCCAATTAGAAGCAACTGGTGATGCCATACTCTGTCCCGAAGGAAACGGACTGCCATCTGTATGTCCTACTTATAATAGCAAAACATAATATTAAAAATGAAATATTGAGCTTTGAATTAGGGGAACTAGGGTTTTACTAGGGTAAGAGATAGTAAAATGCGAGTGGTGACAAAAGCTTGGAAACTAACCTAAGCGCCTCCAGCAACCTTCATGCGAATGTTTTGAGAGAAGCTGAGAAACACACGCACAAGTAATCAAGAACTTTCGTCTAAATTTTAGGGGTTTCTCAGGAAACCACAAACCGGCTCTTGCATGTTTTGGCATTGGTACGATTGTAAGATTAATACATGAGTCTACTTGATACACTATCAACTAAATTTGCTCTGTGCAAATCTATGTTATCACAACTGTTTGACAAAAAGCATCCTGATGATGGGCGATCGCCCGAAACCGGTCGATGACCACAAAAAGAAGCAGGCCATCACGGAAAATAACTCTGTTCTGAAACGTTTTAATGCCTTTAGGTTAAAGTCGGTTGAACAATTACTTTTTTATATTTATCCATATCGGAATGATGAAATTTTTTACATAAATGTGTGTAGGGTGTGAGGTGAAAGTATGGAGTTTGCAAAAACAAAATGCATTCAATACAGAACAGTGTTACGAGCGGGTACGAGTAGGATTGACGAGAGATTATATTTTTTATGTCTCAAACGCACTTCAGTGAGAGCACTGGGTATCCGAAGTCCCTAATTCCAATTTAGTTACTTACTGCATAGCTCTACAGACTCGGGTGGGGCCTTGGCTTCATTCACAACTTTTAAACAATTCTTTTTTTTTTTTTTTTTTTTTTTTTTTTTTTTTTTTTTTTTTTTTTTTTTACATGAGAGGTGTTAGGCTCATGCGCAATCCCCAACCTGGAAGGACGGGTAATTTTATTTCGTGATATCTCTTCTCTAGGCTGGCTCCTTCCACCACAGCTTAGAGTCCAGACCACCGTTGGCTTTATATCACAGTTCCCCGCTTCTAGCTTTTGGGATGGATCCCTTCCTTACCGTACAAGGCAGTGCATATTTAATGGCGGCACTTACTCGCCATGTCACAACTAACAGCATCGTCATTGGGTTCTGTGGTCTTTAACCAAGTATTAATCTTGCCAATAGTTATCGTCTATTTTCGACTTTTATCTGCCTTTAATTTACTGAAATCAGTGATAAAAGCATTTATTATATTTTTTTAAATTGTAAAAAATTTCAGTTTTACTTCAAAATTATTATCAAGTGTTTTGTTTGTAGTGAATATATGTGCATATTGACAAATATGGGAAAAAAATGTCATCATTCCAAGACGAAAGATGAATAGGGTTATTCTATATAAAAGTCTCTCCAATCTTAAATCTTAAACTTTCAAATGATCAATTTTAAACTTACGGCTACACACGGTACTGCATACTTGAACGGTATACTTGCGCAAGCCTTTTGCGCAAGTATACATGTGATCCACACGGCTCATGTATACTTGAACAAAAAACAGCTGGCGACTATGGTCGATGACGACGATCGGCTTTTATTTTAATTTACCCAAGAAAAAATCAACGAAAAAATCGTTCTTTGTGGTGTAAAGAATGGCTGAAGAAACGAAAAAGCTATTCACACATTAATTTATTAAGTGAATTGAAATTTTATGCACGGGACTGGCATAATTATCTGAGAATGGATGAAGAAACTTATCTTCACTTAACATTCCACAGACACGGTTCACTTTCATAAATATTAATAAATTCTTCGATAATTGCTTTATGCCCCTTTCTAAAATTAGTCGACATAATTATATATGTTTTGATAATGTAACCTTTATACACTTTTACTGACTGAGAGGTTGCACAATGACGTTTTAAACATGAACAAGATGGCGCCCACAAGTATGCAGTATGAAATTTTAAACATTTTCTGACTTGCGCAAGTCTTCCATACAAACGATCAAGTATGCATGTACAAGTCGACTGCGCAAGTATACCGTTCAAGTATGCAGTTACGTGTGTAGACGGCTTTTTTTTTTTTTTTATTAAATCATCAAAGAAAATCAAATGTTTATTTTTATACGATTTTCCATATTTGAATTTAGTATTTTATTCTTATAAGATACCGCAACATAAGATCAATTAAAAAAAAAAAAAAAATTCAAAATAAATATTCCCCATGAAAACTCAATTCCAAAAGTGAGTTATTTTCTATTGAATACTTTTTGTTATACTAAAAATGTAACAAAAAAAATCTTGATAATGAAAATCACATGAGATTAAATTGAATCATATGTAATATATTATTCTATACAATATATATTAATATTATATTACAATCATGTGACAACAATTGTGCAGAGTCAAGGGAAATATGCAAGCAAGATAAACTCAAAAATTTAAAAAAAAAAAAAATAAATAAAATAAAATAAGAAAAAACTGTGAGAAAATTGAAAATTCGTAAAGAAAGAGACAAAATGAAAATTGTTATATATAATCCTAAAATACACGCAAGAAAATTGATTATATTTCCTTTTGATGCGGCAAAGGCAAGTAATTAATATAAGTTTTCTTTTCATTATATTTCTTCAAAATTTACCAATGAAAATTGTCGTTTTAAAGAACTGTATGTTTCATTTTTTCCTTAAAACTACTTTCTTTCAAATATTTATTGTGTATTACACAGTTTATTTAGTAGGCACCTTGCCTGCCCAATGGGTGGAATTATGACTGATCATTAGAGCAGTTGAGTTTAATATTGCAATCAGCCTTTTCAAGCGGCGTTTACACGATCAATATTATTGTCAATACCAGTATTGACAATATTTCCATCAATACTCATACTCACCACTATCAATATTTCATTACTTTACACGATCAATATTATTGTCAATACTACTTACTATTTCTGCCACTAGGAGAGTGTATTTACGTGTTTATACTCATCAGTTTAGTTGTTTTTTTTTAACCTTTTAAAAAATGAATAATCGTTCTAAAGCTTGCGTAGCTATTATTTTGGCCCATGGTTATAGTTAGCTATTTATCCTGCTGCTCACTTTATTAATATTGTATAGAAAACTCATGGGGGACAGCTCTAATGTTTCTTATTTAAATTACTTCCACTATCGTTCACTCTTAATTAATTCCTTTATAAAACATCGAAAATAAACATTTATCCTGATATATTTAATAAAATATAATATAATTCTGGTAATTTTGTGTTGCATGTTTTAGATACATTTAATTTTTATTAACACCTTAGAAGGCAAAATACTAAATCTTTATCTAACATTCCACCAAAATCAGGCATAAACAAGGAAAATTGTTTGATTGACTTTTCATGTAGACATGTAGTGATTTAATATGCCTACCATTCGGAAGGAAAGTTAGAAGCCCATTTTCTCTCTATATTAAACAGCATGGCATATAAAAACCCTTTTTGAAACAAAAAATTAAATTAACTGCGAAACACTCATACGATTTTTCTAATAGTGCAATTGTCAGAGTTCAAACTGAAATGTTTTCTTAAAATGGAAATTTTAAATTAATTGGAGTGTCAACTTTAATATATTATAGGAGATGTTCATTACATAGAATTCTTTAACCTATTATAATAGTATCGCTTTTGTTTTGTACAGGTTAGTTGCAACGTTCGATAAAACTATTGAACTGACCAATAATATTGTCGATATCCCCTCCAATTCTCAGTATTGATAGAAAATCTGAATTTCATCAATACTCTTGTCATTACCGACCATCAATACATTTTTTTCACTTTACACGATCAATATTATTGTCAATACTCTAAAGTATTGTCAATATTATTGATCGTGTAAACGCCGCTTCAGGGTGGTTACACCTCGAAAGCTAACTGCTAATAGGCTAATGGGTGCTCTATTATTTTTCAAGGAGTAACGACGTTGAAGAGGCTCATTGCAATAAGGGCGAAACCTCGGTTTCTACTAAACCACAGATGCGGTCTCAATCCGGAAACGCAAATGTTTTTCATGAAAATGACCGCGGAAACCTAAAAGATCTTAATAATTTGATACTATAAGTTAGATTTGTTTATTGGTCTCTTGCAAAAATTAATGGTTAAAATTAAATGACAAAAAGTCCTTAACCCGTTTTTATTTAAAAAAAAACCTATAGATACTGTATAATAAAGGTTTTTAAACAAATTGAGGACATATTGTCATTTACCCATCATATTACTTTTTCTTATTTTATATTTTAATAGTTGCTATAACGCCTTCATTCACAAGTACCAGGAATAAAAAAAAAAATACTACCAAAAGTTTTAAATTATTATTTGAAACTTTTCTTCAAGAAAATTTATTCTAAAGAATAAACGGTTGACTGACTGGTCTCATTATCCACGAATATATTCGGCATTAATGATAATAACAATCTATACTATGAATAAAATTAATGAGTACTGGAATTTTGAGAACTGTAGAATTTCATTTTAGTTAATGGTTAAGGTAATTCAAACACTGGCTTTTGCTTTAAAGAACCTCCTCTCATCGCGTGTTCTAATTGAAGACAAGAAGTTGTTTCTAGAAAAAGCTGTTGTAATGTTTTGAGATTCATTGCTGTAAAAAAAAAAACAAAAAAAAAAACAAATGTTATAGTTTGTGTACCAAATTTAACGAAATTCATCGTAAAAGCGCACTTCCGGTTTACTAATTTTCTTAAAACTCGGAATTTTGGCCATCTATTTATTTCTAATTCATTTTGTTTGGATGATAAAATTGTATAATCAAATATGATAGCAATTTAGAGGAAGCTATAACCCCACCCCTCCCTCGGAAGTGCCCTTAAATGAATTTTCCCAGAGAAATGTTTTAAATAAAAGATGTAGATCATTGCATGTTTGGTTTATACACAATGTTTCAAGAAAATCGTCGGAGCCATTTTTGAAAAACATATTTAATTCTAATTAACATTATTAAGAAGGCAGAATTGTCTAATAAACTGAAATAGCACTTTAGATGAAAACCTAACCCCACCCCTCCCTCGGAAGTGCCCTTAAATGAATTTTCCCGGTGAAATGTTTCAAATAAAAGTTGTAGCTCTTTGTATATGTAGTTGATATATCCAGTCATTTTAGAGAAAATCGCAAAAACGTAAAAAAAAAAACAACTTGTAAAGTGGTACACCGGTTGAGGAATTTTGACAGATAACATACTGTCAGATCCCATGGTGATACCTAAACGGAATATCAAGTTTCAACTTTCTATGGTTTTTCGTTTTTGAGCTATGCTGTTCACATAAATACACACAGACCATTTGCTAAAAACCACTTTTTTGGACTCAGGGGACCTCAAAACGGATTTTTCCGGTGAAAACTCGATATCGAAAATTTGACATAATTAAAATTCTTCCTCTTATTAGGAGTAGGAGAAAGAAAAAAAAAAAATTTTTTTACTTGTTGATTTGAACTTAGCAGGAAAATTTATTAAAATGAAGTTTGTGGGTGTTTATAATATGAATAATGAGCTTCACTGATAAATAACGTATGTAACATTATACAATAAATATAGTTAATTGTCTGGCATTTTATCTGTCTAGCATGCATTTTAATGTTGTTCCTGACCATTTTCGAATTCTCGTCCGTCATGTAAGGCAATCAAATTAGTGCAGAGAGTTGACTTCAACTTTACTATTTTATTACGCACTACATTTGTAATACGCTACACTATACATTAATGTGCAAGCTACGACGAATAAAATCCAAAGATGTTAACCAGCATTGTGGACCCTAATTGTAATGCAAAAATACCAAATCTGAAGGCAATTTGTTAATTGTAAGATATGTGAAAAGAAAAAGTGATCTGAGTAACAGATATTTTTTTGAAAATTGTAATTTAATTTGTTTCAGAACAAAATATGTTATATAATTCAAGAACTACTGAAGCTTAAAGAATTAGTCTTTTTTATAATATACTTCTCTCTAATGTGTTGGATTTTACCAGACACAATTGAAACACTAATGTATAATTCATTTTATAAAGTGGAAGATTCAACCAGATGTTCACGTTTAGCCGCTTTCATTGGCCTAGTAATTGTACTTGCAATGTTTTTAACAACACTATCAGCATTTGCGTCATGGCTTTGTTGTTGGCTAGATAGAAGATTAAAATTTACTTTAGAAAATCATATGCATACTCCATTATTCTTTGTTAAACCAGATCCTACTGTTACATGTGTTGATAGATTCTGTAGGTACTTGAATTGTCATAAATGGTAAAAAAACATATATAAAAATATATTTTCTCACAGTTTAATTGGTTTTTCGTTTTATTATTTAAGCGATACCCAACAAAAAAATCTATATATTACCTGCATGCATAAGTGATCCAGCAGGCGAGTGTCCTAATGGGACCGCAGGTCCTGGGGACGATATAGGCATTGGAGAAGTGTGCAATGGATTGGAAGGACTATTAGCTAGAAAACCTGATCCCGGCGATGGATGGGGTAACATTGATGGTGATGGATTAATATTTGGTGGTAATGATGGTGGAGAAGCCAAGTTGAAAGAAGATGTAGTCGCTGGGCTAGATCCAAAACTCTGGTGTTGAGGTGCCTGTCAACGAAAATTTCATTTATATACATAAAATAGTGATTGTCTTTGTCGGTTGATCTTGGGATTTACTTCCTTGTATTTCATCAATTTCTTTTTTCCTAACTTTTTTAATAATTCTATGGTAAAAATCATATCTCTTGGAGAACCGACCACTGTTTTCCAGGCTGAGGTTCCATGCTATTCTTTATTGTATTTTGGATGAGCGGGTACATAACTCTAAATTAAAAGATATTTGTATCTGCTTGGACTATCAAGCTGTGTTGAAGGGGCTGGGTTCATGGTCTTCACTTCTAAGTTCGTACTTAGAACGTTCTAGAAGACTAGAAGATCTTTCTTTCTTGAAGGATGTACTTCTAGTCAGAGTACCAGGTCATAGGGTAATTTCCGGGAATGAGGAGGTGGATAGGTTTGCCAAAGTAGACGCCTCTCTCCCTTTCATTGGTCCCGAATCCCGGGTGTCCCGGTTCCGGTTTGTTTTTAGGCATCTAGTCATGGATAGTTAACAGCATTCATCGTTGTTATGGAAGAGCTCATTGGTTTGTCTCAATGCTCACTAGGAGACCTCTCTCAGACTCTGGTTAGGTCCCATAAAGGGAATTATGGTTTAAGGAGACACTTCTACGTAAGACAACCCTTTTGAAGAGTTTGTGAGACAGAGGAAGAAGCACCCAACCTTATGACAGATTGCTTGGGTTATGAGGAAATTAGATTCAGGATCTTTGGTCGGAACTGCGTGTCTGTGGAAGAGCTTAGGCTACTTCCCTTCAAGGTTATTGCCCGAATTTTTCGGACTGCATTGAATCTTAGATGAGTTAGACCCGGGTCTGGATATTGTTCTAAGCCCGGTTTGTTGTTGTTTTGCATTGGGACAACTATATGGGTCCTTTGATGGGGCTTTGGGTAGCGAAGGGTTGGGTCCCTTCCCACAAACGAATAATAAGATTAATAACCGTAATAATAATAAAGGAATATATATATACAGTAAAAGGGAAAAAATAACCACAAAATGGTAAAAATCCATAAAAGAACGGTGTTGAGACTAGTGGTGAGATCAACTAGGAAATAATGAACGGCTACGGGTTGTCTAACAACAATGTTAAGGCCAAAAGATTACTTATGTAATGGACCACTGCTTAGTTAGGTTAGTTGCTCTTGCCTTTGATGCAAGTGGATAGAGTTGATTTCTTGCGAACATAAACCCCACTCCATAAGTAGAAATAGAGAGTTTATTTACTAAGAACCTGTTTGCGAAAGAACTATGAAACACTGGGAACTGCAACATGTTGATAATAACCAATTTCAAATTTTCTCTTTTATAATCCTTTAATAAATCACTTTCTCCGCTACATAATAAAATAAACAAACAGACCTTGTGCTTTCAAATATTACTTGAAAGGAATAGTAAATTGGGGTAAGTCAGAAAATTTACCTGAGATATATTAGCTGTATGTGGTGAAGCTGGAGTATGAGGATTACTCGGTGGAGTAAGTGGAGTATGAAATCTTAAGCCTTCTCTAGCGGGAGACTGAGGACCTCGATGTACACCACCCAAAAATCCTCCACCAGTTACTTCCCCAGATTCTAGCGCCACAGGAGATGGAGGATTATCATCCTCGGATTGCGATCTCCGTCGAAATACAACTGATTCATCTACATATTTGCTGAGAAAAGCCTATGGAAATATTTCTCTAATTAATTAAAATAGTTTTTTTTGCTAAATTAAATTTATTGTCTTTGTTTAGAATAAAAAAAATAAGACCTTCAATCCTGGTGTTGGGGTAAATTCATTTACTACTGTAGTTCTATCAAATCTGCTGTAAGCTGCATCTCTTACGGCAACCAAACCACCAGCTCGCAGCCTAATTTCCAAACAGTATTGACCAAGATAGGCTACTCTGATTACAGACACCGATTCTGCCATGATAGTAAATGTTTGTACTGGCACTTGTGGTCGCTAAAACATAATTTTTACATTAACTTGGAAAGATCATCATCACTGCAACAGATATTATAAAAAAAAAGTAAAAAAACAAAAAACAAATATGTATAAAAGTAATCGCTTACATTATTTTGGACTCCAAGTTGAGGTACTGCAGGCAGCTTACTAATTGAAACAAGAGGAGAGTATGTATCATTAAGAAGATGAATTAACTGCACTAGATTCCTTTGCCTGTTCAATTCACCCTCCAACTGCTCTCTCATTATGCTATGTGCACCAATACAGTTTCCTCCGCCACCTGATTAAAAAATAGAAAAAAAAAAGGAATCAAAACCATAAAATAAACTCAAAGCAACACAACATTAGAAAAGATTATCTAAAATACCTATAAAAACAAAATTACAAGTTTTGATTGGACATCTTTTATTTCGTTTTAATTTATCATGTCCGAAGGAATTTGAAATATGACCTTAAATAAATACCTGGATGTATGTAATAAAAGTAATCAAAATTAATTTTTATCTGATTAGATTCTATTTATCAGAAGAAGAAATCAACAAAAATGTGGACGAGTAGTGAAACACGGACCAGGTCGTTAATAGAGAAAACATGTTTTTAGCGATCAGTATGTGTATGTGAACACAATATCTCAAAAACTAAAAATTGCAATAAGCTCAAACTTGGTATTTCGTTTGGGTGCTGGCCATCGCATCTGATACAAAGGTTTCGATCAAAAATCAGTTCATGTGCGACTTTGTTTCTTCTTTTTTTTTCAGTTTTCCGTGATTTCCTTGAAAACGGCTCCAACGAGTTTCTTCAAACTTAGTTTTTATCTACACACATAAATGCCTATCACTTTTATTAGAAAAATGGATTCCTCTTCACCGCTCCACGTACACCACTTTTCAAGCCATCAATTTTTCTGGGGGAAAATTTCTTTTTTTTGTGCAAGCAGTCCCGTTAAACTTTTCCACAACAGAGAACCACTTCTATTATAATTTCCCCTATATAAACTACATTAGAATAGGATATTAAAAAGCACTGCTAGTATTCCAAATTTGGTGAAAATCGGTTTAACCAAAAAAAACGACTTTACTGAATTGGCTTTTTAAATTTTTTAAAATGTTCTCGAAAACGGCTACCTGATTTTCCATAATCTTGGAATGACTAACTGCACAGATAAAAATATTTCATTTTTTTTTATGTGAACATTTCTCTTGAATTTTTTATTTTAAAGGTTTTTTTTTTAAACCGCTTTTTTTTTTTTTGGTAAATCCAACTAAACGTTTGCAAACATTGGAATTTTAATGAATATTTTTGAAATTGCATTAATTTTAGAAAATGAAAGCCATGAAATTGTTTCACACCAGATTTTTAATTTTTTATTTTGTCAAGTATTCACATGATTAGCAAGGCAAGTAACGCTTCTAAATTTAATTAACAAAAAAATACTTTCATAATGTAACTCGTTTTATAAAACAGCTTCTCCTTTATCAACAAGTACATTTATATGCGTATCTCACTTCCCGAAAGCTGTTTTTCCATGATAACTTGCAGACCAAGTTATGAAATCAAGTCCCTTGCCGCTTGATACTCCTTCAGATTTCCATGTGATTCAAGAGAGCGAACAACTGATTTCCCTTCATAACATGAATTTGTTGTGGCTGCACACTTCCAAAAACCTTTTATCAATAGTAAAATAACTTTTCCATCTCACACTATCAGCAACCAAATTAGTCCAGATATACGTTGAAATATTCAAATGCATGTTGTTTGCGTATATCACAAACAGAACCTGTCGTAAAATGGTTCCATGAACTGATTCTTATTGTGGCATCAACAGCTTGCGCAACCATGATCCGCTTTTCATTGCTTTGGTAGACGAAGTCAACAGACGCTGTGATGGCCATAGGTATCCAATACAATTGCACATCGTGTAAGATAGTAAGCGAGGCCTTGAAAAAACATACATCTAGCAATCATTGTTTTTATTTATTCTGAAATGCTTTACTGTTAAACTATACCATTAATTTTGAACATGCAACCATTTACCATTTAAGATATCTACACTGGATATGTGTATCCCAAAATAACATCAATCGATTTAAGAATACCATCTCAATAATCTTGGAGTATGAAAAGACTACTTATAACTGGCCTATAACTGGAAAGACTAAGTCTGTCCCCCTTTCTTATCCAAAAAGAAAGTTTATTTATTTTAACTTGGATCTGTAACTTCGTGAATGTAAAAATTCTGAAAACTTCTGTTTTCATTAAAAATTTTGACCAAAACAAGTAAAAAAATAATAATTGAGATAAACTATTATTTACCAAAAACAAGAGAAAAGGCTTTTGCGGTAGGATCCCATTGTACTGTAACTGTAGCAGTTCTGTCAGGGCCATATCCTAATATCAACTTACTATAACTGTACGATTTGACAGTGACCATTGAAGAAATATTATACTTAGCTGAAAAAATACTTTATTATTAATATCAATTAGAAAAATAATTTATATACAAAACAGAAAAAAGATAATAAACTTACGAATCCTAAAGTATTCAGCAAGATCCTCGACCAGGGTGTACAGATGTACAATTTGTGCCCAGTCATTTAGTAAGGCATCTACTGTTTTTTGTACAGCTTCAGCAGGTAACATTTCATATTGAAAGTAAACAGGACGTCTCATCCCTAATAACAAAAATAACAATAATAATCATAATAAAGTAAGAGAAAGAACTTAATGGTTTCACACAAATTATAAAAATTTATAAATAATCAGAAATCACATTATATACCTTGTTCTTTGGGATGTTGTGTGGCTAAGGGGCTACCATACATTACGAATTCTACTACCCAAGCACTTGTTCCTTTGTTGCAATGAGCTCTAACCGACACAGACAGCAATAATTTTGTAAGGCGTGCATAAGCACCGGAAGAAACAGCAATTCCTGGCGGTTGTGGCATTTGAACAATTCTTAATACCAATGCAGTAGCATTTGCTTCTACTTGTAAGCCTTGATGGGCAATTTCACGACGTGTAAGCTGTAAATAATTCAAAAGAATGGAATTAATTTTAAATTAAGTTAATAAAGTATTCTCATATTTATAATAAAAAAGGAAACTTTTATGCTAATTAAGAATACTGATTTTTGAATATTTATTATGAAAATACCTCTTGGGCAAGAGTAACAAATGGTATTCTCTCATCACAAAGAGCGACAACATGCGCCAGTTCTGGTATAAAGTAAGCAGGATTCTTTGCTTTTTTGGGCTGTGATTCAGGTTTCCAGGCCAGCTTCCTCTTACCGTCCATTCTATCTTGATCTGGAAATAAACATCATATTAATTCGTACAAGTCAGTAATGATGAAAACTGAAAAGAACTGATTTAAACCATGCCTGATTTAATCAAGTTAATCATGACAAGTGATTGTTTTAAAATGGAAAATTGATTGGAGACCTAGGGATCCCCAATCTTTTCCATTATCGGTCTCTTTGAAAAAAAAAGTAAATTAAAAAAATAGATAGCACGACCTCATTCAAAGATAAATTATAAATCCTCATATAAAAAGTGCTTTAGGCTTAATGATCTGATTTCATTTCTTGGGTCAAAGCAGGAAAAAAAAAGTCTTCTAGTCTTACAATTTACTCATATTTCATCATTTCATCGTATGTAACTTTTATTTAAGAATGCTGAAATAATTTTTTCTTTTTATTAAGTTACTTTAATTATGAGAAAAAGCTTAAAAAAGGCAAAGTTAACTAAATACAAATATCTTTTGATCTTGTATAAGATTTTAGAAATTGTCAACAAACATCACTTTCGTCACTATTAACGTTACACGTTCTACATAGAACTATAAAAATATAGGAATAAAAATTTTCTACAATAACTGAAGCAAAATATTAAGTACAGTTTATTTACAGTACATATAAGTACAGCAATATAATGAACTTTTTTATGTGGTTACACTGACTGCGATATCTAGCGCAAAATGACTGTAACTTTTTAACCGATACTAAATGTCATGATTTTACTCGACGGCTTGCCCGCAAGGGGTATCTGTTGCATGCAGTTACTTGGGGAGTAGCGACCCCACGGGTTACCACAGCTCCACTACTCCATGCACTTCATCAGAACAGTACACAATACACTTAAACTACATACACTCTACACTTTACAGACAAGGACAAACACAGTACACAAACTAGGGTCTCCGCTCTAGTTCAGTGATAGCGCGCTGGACTAGCAACGCGGAGGAGATTTTTTCTTCCTAGGAGCCTCTACAACTCACTGTCTGGTGATAGGCAGTGTTGTTTATAGTTACAGAACACTGCTTGGCTGTGGATTAGAGAAGGCTCCGGGGGCACAATAGATCTTTCAGGTCGCAGTGCAATAATCCCCTACAATAATCTACAATCTACTCCACGGCTTCATTTGGAATTACTAGTCTACTTACCATCAATTGGAGTGAATGGTCCATGTGTAGTGACAAAAGTATCAAATTCAATAAGTGTAAGTATTTTCAGGTACATTTTTGGTATCTCAGTCTCAATAGTGTCATCATGAGGATCATCTTCTATTGATGATTGCTTTACGACAGCAAGATAAAAAACAAAATCCATTTCCAGTTGGCAACCTTCTTTTTCTTTAAGTTCAACAATCTAAAATAAATAATATAAGCATTTGAAAGAATTCATTCGAATTAATTTGAATCCTAAGTCTATCAAAACAATGACATTATTAAGACAACAACTGTAGCTCGAAACTGGGTGAGAAATGAGTAGAAACATGTAAATGACAATAAACAGTAGCAGCTTCTCACCAGAATGATATTACGATGTCGATGTAATCTTATGAACATTCTGTGCCGGCCTATCTTAGACATAGGATGATCAGGATGAAGAAGAAGTGGCAATCTTTCATGAGGAGTAGCTGGTAAATGTTGCATTGTCTTTTCACATCGTCTTTGTGTAATCCAAAACCTTGAAAAAATTATACAATCAAAATTTATTTTCAACATAAGAGTGAAAGATAACTTCTAAAGCAGAATTTTCGATAGTACTTCGGTTTTCCAAACAAATATAAAGTTATCAAAAGAATTTCATTTGAAACACATACAGGACTTGCTCTTGCTGCAGTTAATACAAAAATTGATAAATTTTTTTAAACTAGGAAATTTTTTTTCAGAGCTCTAACATAAAATAGAAGTAGGCAGGCTAGTAGGCACCACAAGCTAGATAAGTCACTTCAATATAGTCACAATGTAGTCCAGAAAAGAGCGTTAAATAGCATTGAAGGAACTCAAATAACATTTGTAATTTACGCCACTAATACCGAAAAATCTGTTTAATAAAAGTTATAGAATTGTAACTGTGCAGTCGGCATTCCAAGATTCCAAAGAAATCGTAGTCATAAACAAAATTCCAAAAAAAATCAAAAACGGTAAAGTCATACATCCGATTAATCGAATCTTGGAAGTCCAAATTTCTTCAAATTTGGTATTTTATCAATGCTTTTAACATATGTTTTATATAGAAAGAAAACCGTACATTGTACTGAATTAGTACTTTAGAGGGAAGTTTAACGTTGCTGCCTCCTCAGAAACCACTGAAAATATTTCAATTAAAAGTGATACAGGTTATGAGTGTAGATAATATATGAAGTCTATGGAAAATCGTTGGAGACGCTTCAAGAAAATCGCGAAAAAATATTTAAAAAAATTAAAAATTACGTCAAGTCGCACTTCCGGTTGATGGATTTTGCTCAAATCCTTCATGTCAGATGCGGTTGCGTCTTAACGGAATAACGAGTTTGAGTTTCCAGCGATTTTTCGTTTTTTTATTAAAACACACACCGTAAAGAAGAAAAATCGGTTTAGGCTAATCAAGAATACTCATTTTGAATATTCATTATGAAAGAAGTACCTTTTGGACAAAGTAATAAATGATTTTCTCTCGTCGACAATATGCGTCAGTTCCGGTATGCAGGAATTTTAGTTTTTTGGGATGTGATTAAATTTCCAGGCAAGCTTTCTGTTCTAATATATATATATTATAATGTAAACACAGATATTTACATAAAACCATTTTTTCGTACTCAGGGGACCTCAAAACATGAATTTCCGGAGAAAACTCAATTTCGAAAACTTGACACGATCGGAATACTTGCTGCGAGAAAATAAAAAGTGGATACATTAGTGATTCCAAAAATACAATTATAAATTGTAGAATTACCTCAGCTCAGAAATAAGAGTTGGTAGCCTAGAATGGTCAGAGTTTAGAGCAGCCTCCAAATCACCTATAACTGGAGGATCATATTTCGGAACGTGAGCCTGTAACATGCCTGTATGAGTTGCTACTGTTACTAATAACTGTTCAGCTCTGAGACAAGGCTGAACCACAGGAACTGATAAAACAGCTGGCGATCCACCGACAACACCTACAAAAACAAAAATATATAGAAAGCAAATAATGAATTGAATAAGTAATCAACTTAAAGAAAAAAAAAACAAACAAACAGACGTACAGTCTACATGATTCAATATTGCTTGTAACTCTAATTTGAGATCATGAAGTCTTGCTCTAGTCCTCATATATATAGTATGGACAAGAAGTCTTTCCATAGACAACAATTCAGATCTAACAGCTCTATCAGCTACTTGACATTCTTTGTTACCCAAAGCTGGTACATGAGTTACTGCCAAAGGTCTGGCAGGATCATGACTATCAACCTGAACGGTGAGTCGATAGCCAACTTCTGATTTAGGATCTTTACTAGTCAATTCTCTGCATAAGATAAAAGATAAATTATTAGCAAATAAAATTTCTAGAAAGTTTTTCTATCATTTGAATTTATAATTTGATTACCTCCAATAAGATATAGCGAGACATTTGCCTGGAGTATATTCGTCTACATGTATATGGCCATCAAGTCTATCTTTGCACAGTCTTAATGTTTGTGAATAGAGCACCTGGTAGAACGAAAAAAAAATTAATTCACGCATTAACTAATCTGCTATTACAAATCGGCAGATAGTCATTGAGTAGTGTAATTATCCAATTATTTTAAAATAATTTCATAAGTTACAAAAAACATTTTGCATGATTACCTCCAATTGTAGTGACTGACAAAAATAGTGTAGAAACGAATAAACTTCAGCCAGTGGGTTTGGATGATCAACCAATCTAGCCTGAAGAACTTGATGGATATAGTTTACTTGAAGTGAATGCACGAGTGATTTTCCATCTGATAAATGGAATAAGTGATTAAAATATCAGAATAATAATTTAAACAAACATAAATAATTCAAAAACTACCTCCAGTTTCTTTGTCTTCCACTAAAATTTCAATATCCAAAAGCCTCCAAGGGATATTTGGTCCGTCACCCATTACGGTCAAACTAACTTCAAACTCGTGTTCAACATGAAATTTTACTCTTCCACATTCAATCTAAAAGAATATTTTATTTTAACAAATTTTTAACAGGTTTGTTTGTTTGTTTTCCAACGAAGATTAATGATAAGATCTAGCAAAAGAAAAGGTTAAATACTTTCAAATTCCTCATCTGTGGCATAAGATTTCCTGTCACAAGTCTATGCTGTATAACTTGGTTTAACCTTTGTAAAGTAGCTTTTTTCTCTGATAAAGTGATAGGATCTGGTGGAATAATTCTATCCTAAAATAATATACTTCATTATATACTGAATAAAAAGCAATATATTAGAATAATGTGGAGATAAAAATAATACCAACTCGAATACATGAAGGAAGTCTTGAGTAGGTACCTGTGGTCAGCACTTCCACAGCAGCTGGAATGTGGAAATTAGGTAACCTAGCATGGACAAGAGTCTCTCGTGACATACGTGCAAGCATATCGGCAGTTTCCACAAATAACATTGATTGCTTATCAAGAAACGCCATAATTCGCTGTAAAATGCAAATTTACTATAATGAACAATTTAAATAAACAAGACATTAAGTCTTGTCGATTCAAGAGACGTCTAGTCCCAATATGTTTCTCCTTATCGTCTTTTGCTTACACATTGTGCAAAATGATCACCTGTGGAATTGAAACAATTAATATAAAAGAGTTGGGAAAACTCCCAATATAACGATTCATTTATAACTTGAGGTTTCAGCCTAATCACCAGACTTATGTAAGCAACTCCGAAAATCAGAAATAAAGGACTGTCCCAGTTTGTCACTCGCTGAATGATTTTTAATTCAGAATGTAGAAAAATAGTTGATTAAATTGGTGCATATAAATTACAGTACCCATTTCAAACATATTGGGCAAAACATTTGTATGATACCCATGTTCTCCATGGTTAAAAAGCTGAAGATTGAGAGGTCCAAGGACAACACTTTACACAAATGAAAGAACTGCAGAAATGTTTCTTAGTTTAAATGTTGGATCAAATATAACAACCTACTTACTGCAGACTTATCAACCTTGGAAGCACTATTTGCCCATTTCACTAAAGCAAGTAATCTTACAAACAGCTGTCTAGTTCTTGTGGAAAAATTGTAGATTTCAATCTTCCTTTCCATGTCTGTTTTTCTTGGTAATCTTAAAGATAATATATCATTGTAGCAAAGCACTTTTGAGTTTTAGTATTAGAATAAATAAAAATATAATACTTACAGTTCGGCTAAGACAGTTAGCTCATGATATGTTCTTTGTACTATAAAATCTATTAACATTGCTAAAGAAATGGATCCTCCTCTAGATCCCTCCTGCCCAACATTGTTGTTAATAGGGGTTTGATGTCCTTCTAATGGAACCGGAGCCATATCGTTTTAGAGATTGTTCGCACAAAGATAAAAGATTATACCACTTTTCAAATATTCAGACTTGAAAATTTTGGAAATTTTAAAATTCTAAAGGATTAGATTAAAAAGTATGTCAACGAATTATCTGTCAACCATTGTTTCTTAAACGAACATTACTGAAAAACTCACATTTACATGTAAAAAACATTTTTGTCTTTTGAGAAGAATGTAGTAACTATGAAATCAAAGGAATCCAAGCCAATGGCTACGGTAGAAAAACAAGTTATAACCTGCAATTATTTAACCTATACCTAACGTACGCCATTTCAAGCATAAATCATATGCCCATCTAGCGCTGGTATTAAATGAATTAAATACAGTTTCATAAAATGGTACATTTTATTCCAGAAACTGTAATTAATATATTCAATAATAGTTCTTAATTCTTAATAGTTGAGCATTTCTTTTATTTTTTAAAATCTAAAAAAAAAAGTGAAGGAAACAAAAGAAGGACCAGGTACGTATAATCCAAAGATAAATAGTGCACAAAAAGGTGTAGAAAGGCAGTGACCAAAATAAAGACAGTAATGCAAATAAGGAATAACAATTTTTTTTTTTCAATAAAAAACTAAGGTTCTTTAATAAAGTACAAATCTTGAATTGTTTGCCTTTCTGTAGTAGTTCAGATGTTTCTACATAAAAATTTCATATGAAAAAAGTAGCTCTCTTTTAGTTTATAATAGAAAAATTAATCAATAGAAAGCTGCACAATTGTAATTGTGTTAAATTATTTTTTTGGATTTAGAAAGCATTAATTAAGAGAGTAAAAATGACCATTATAGTACATAATGCGTATGTATTTTTATTGCATTTATTGCTCATAAAAATTGTTATATTTATATTGAATATTGCAGATAAAATACATATTATTTTTCTTATAAGTTATGATCTAGATGCTGTGGATAATTTATACAATAATAAATGATTAGTAGCCTCTCATTTAAAATTATCCATTGTTTTCATTCCCAGTTTGTCATAATCAGTGAGGGTGTCAGGGCTTACCAACCACGATCCATCGTAGGGCTTTGTATTGTTACTGGTAGGCAGGGCGGACGTACCGTCCTTAATTTAGTAGCCGTTACCTGTATTATGTAAGTATATTTTGAAATTTTTTTCTTTCTTTATAATATACAATTACAAATTTTGGAAGAATTGGTTTGTTTAATAACCCAAGGAAAAGAATGAATGCGTTTGTTGATTCTAACCTAAAAAAGGATCATTTCTGTTCAAATCATTGATTGAACGTTGCCTAAGATTCTTTATAATAGTAATTCTTTTTCTTTTAATTTAAAGTTTTGTGGAAACTTTTCGTAAAATAATAAACCATAACTATTTTTACAAACAACAGTACTTAAATACAGTTTTCTGTTGCAAGAAATGTATTCATTATTTGACAAATAAATGAAAGATTCTTTCCTTAAAACAATATTAAATATTTATAACTCACTTATAATAATTTTTGGTAAAACTGGACAAACATGGGTGACAAAAACTCAATCTCCCCAAAAAACAGTCTTAGTTAACACCATCAGTATCTCAGTAAATAAGCAGAGTAATTTTTTTTATAATAAAGTAATTAAACCAAATTTCTCACTTAAGGCAAATTGTTTAAATTTTAATATGGTTCTGAATTTTTGTCATGAATCATGGCTCTCCTTGGTTGGTACATTGTATGAATCATCATTATTTGTAGTTTCCAGTATATGCGCTCTTATCTCATACTAGATAACTAGTCTTAAGGGATTTTTTTTTTAATTTTTTCATACTAGGCAGATTTAGGACCTGCTTCTTACTTAGGAGAATATTTATTTCTACTTGTTTCAGATATAAATTAGGACATGAATTCACCAAGAGAACAAGACAGTGCTTATAGTTCACCAAAGTCGCTTGAGTATAGCCTATCGCTGGCCTCACTTCAAAAATCAAATAATAGCCTACGAACACTTTGTTCAATAACATGCACAACTTGTAATAATACATTCGTCAATCCAAAAGTTCTGCCCTGCCTTCATACCTTTTGTGCGGCTTGTCTTGAAACTAATAATAAAATTTGTCCAGAATGTAACGCAGAATTTTGTATGCCACCAAATGGTGTATCAGGACTTATACCCGATTATGGTATCATTAATTTTATCAGTTCACTTCGTGGTAATTTATTTTGTAATTCCTGTAAGAATGATAGTGTTCCAGCTGTGGCCAAATGTATAAACTGTGAGAATTTTCTTTGCCAGAATTGCGTCTTAGCGCACAATTATATGCATTGTTTTGAAGGGCATCGAGTGATAGAATTTCCAAAAGAATTTTTCCAAGAAGAATGTATAAACGATAAAGAGGAACCATTGGTCTGCCTTACGCATACAAATGAACTTATAAAACATATATGCATGATCTGTAATGATCCAGTTTGCCAACAATGTATTTGCGATGAACATTCCGGCCATCGGACGGAATTATTAGATAATGTTGGTGAAGTTTTAATGGTATTTATGAAAACTTCCATGGATGATATGAGAAGTAGAGTAAATGAATTGCATATGAGCCTGAAATATAGTAATCATTCTTCTTGGTGGCTTAATTCACAGTATAATGATATATATAACAGGATTAATGATCTTTATGACCAATATTGCGCTCTCCTACTCAAACACAGGGACAATCAGATTGCTATTTTAGAATCATTGTATAGTAAAATGAAAGCTGCCTTGAACAGCAACGCTGCAGCCACTCAAGATACGTTAGACAAGATGAACAAATTAAATGATTTCTTTTCCCGACTGATGAAATATGGAACCACATCGCAATGTTTAATGTTCAAAAAAATGCTGGAAAATAAGCAACGTAAACTTTCAAATTATAAACCGAAGCCCTTACATTGCAATTTGAAATTTATATCAGATACTCAAGATTTTGGCACACTGTTATTTAATAGTTTCGGACATATTGTACATGACATGAATTCATATGATTGTGATTATGCAGTTGATTCAAAACTGGGTTCGATGATGTCATTGCCAAGAAACTATATGGGTCAGTATTATCATTTGAAATATGATAAATGGTCTAATTCAGCTTTGGACGATCTAAAATCAATTTCGGATTTGTGCCTTATTGAGGATGCAGCAACTGTTTTCCGCCCATTCAATTCAATACGTTCAACAATTTCCCGTACTGTGATCACATATAATTGGAAATTTGGCAGTTATGGCACAGCTCAGGGTCAATTCACAGAACCAAATGGTGTTTGCATTAATGCAGATGGTGACATAATTATTGCTGATACAAATAACAATCGTGTACAAGTATTTGATAGAATGGGCAGATTTAAATTTGCATTTGGAGAAGATACATCTTCTGGGGAATGTAGTACGACGAATACACTACTTTTTCCAAACAGAGTGTCAGTGATGGAGATTACTGGTGATATTGTAGTCACTGAACGTGCACCAACTCATCAAGTGCAAGTCTACAATCAATATGGAGGATTCATAAGAAAGTTTGGGGCCAATATACTTCAACATCCTAGAGCTGTTGCTGTGGATAAAGAAGGACACATTATAGTTGTTGAATGCAAGGTAATTAATTAAAAATGTTAATCTTATTTAAATGTTTGAAAAGTTCAGTCTCTGCTAACGCATAAATGATACGACTTCAGAATTTTTAGTTTTCGTTTAAATTTTATTTTACACCAAACTTATTGATATTTTATTAGCTATAAATTTTATTATTTCAACTACATTTTACAGTTTCAACCACAATATTTTTCTAAATGGTGGTAATGTTAACTTTTTTCTTATGGTAATAATGTTTATTTTGTCTTATTAGTGATTACATTAATGTGATTGTGTCATCCTTTTCAGAGTTGAATTTTTGACAATTTTTAGAAATGTATGCTCATGTAATTTTCGAGGTCACTATACTCTCAGAAAATAATTTCATCTATTGATCTATATTATTCTGTCAGTCTATGGATAAGACCTCAATTTGATGTTTAGATAGTCTAGGAGATCGTATCGTCGAAAATCCAAGTTCAATAAACTTGTTAGTTGGAAGTTCGTTTTTCTGCCCACCTAATTTTTTTTCTTCCTTTGATCTAACGAATCCATCCTTTTGAATATAAGGCTAAAATACTCTGTATTTGAAATACTTTATGACTGTAAAAGAAGTCGATCCTTTGAAGTGATAGGAAACTTGACAATTTGACCTTCTGCATAGTATATAATAATCTTTGACCACCTGATATGTTTCTTAAGTAAATATTATTATTTTATTTTTATTTATCAATTTTAATTTGCAGGTAATGAGAGTGATCATTTTCGATATGAACGGGACAGTACTTCACAAGTTCACCTGCAGTGGCACATTACATTTCCCAAATGGTGTTGCTGTCAACGATCGCCATGAGATTTTTATATCAGATAATCGTACCCATTGTGTGAACGTTTATGATTATAATGGCAACTTTTTACGAAGAATTGGTCGCGAAGGTTTAACAAATTACCCAATTGGTGTTATGCTCAACAAAGACGGGTTGGTAATTGTGGCTGATAACCATAATAATTTCAATTTAACAGTTTTCACACAAGATGGTCAATTGGTGACCGCTGTTGAAAGTAAAGTGAAACATGCACAATGCTATGATGCGGCAATGTCTCCTGATGGGGCAGTTGTATTAACGTCAAAGGATTACAGGGTCTACGTTTATCTTACCTCTTTTTAGAAAAGAAAAAAAAAAAAACTATTTTTTTTAATTATTAATTATCATTAATATTATTGACAACACCGGTGAAGTTTTCTTATCTTTAAAACTTTACCCTGAGACTTTTTATTTTTTTAAAGGTAGAATAATCAAAATTGTTGGCAAAAAGAGAATTTAAAATTTGACCAAAAAAAAAAATTGACCAAGGAAAAATATTTAAAAGTTTTAAAATAAAAATACAGCTGGTACAGTAATATACATAAATAATAACTAGGCCATAAAATTTCCTGTTTAGGATTCAAATAATATTTAATTACAGTACAAAAGTATAAATTCTGGGTATTATTATATAACTAGACAACACTTTAAAACATGACTTTTTTTTAAAAAAAAATAAAAATAAACCATTTTTAAATTTGATCTAGAAATGGCATGGAGCTAAATAGTAAACAAATATTTTATGTAGCCTATTAAATATTTTCTTAAAAAAAAAAAAAAATTGAAATGTTTGTGAGAGACGTATTTTTTAAAAGAGTAAAAAAAACTTTTTCATTTTTTTTAAAATATGATAAAAAAGGGGAAGACTGAAGAAAAGCTAACCGACTGCGATTTTTCTAGTTCTGCTTTAACTTTTTTCTCGAAACGTTCCTTTTTTTAAAAAAATAAAAAAATATATATATTTTAAAAAAAGAAAAAAGGAAGAATTTAAACCCTTAACGCTTATTCTTTTACCATAACTATTAATATTACCTAAGTGCCATGGGATATAACACTAGTCTTATAACCAATAAAATTCCAAGTTCGATAGTTTCTTTGATAAAAAAAAGCATTAATAAATAATTTGCATTATGTTTTTTTTTTTTTTTATATTAACTTATAAGAAATTAAAAGTTTTTTATGACAAGCTTTGAAGAAGCTATTTTATGTTTTTATATATATTTTTTTTTTTTTTATATTTGACTATATTTTTTATTTCTGTTTTAAGTGGACAAAAAAAAACAAAAAACAGAAATACTATAACCATGATCTATATCAAAACAAAATAATAATAATAATAATTATAATTTAAATGGTATATTCCACATAAATTTAAATGTGATGTTTTGTTGTTAAATTTAATGATGTTGTTATAATTATATAAATAACTTTGTTGTTAGAAGTTTGTTAGAGTTTTTTCGTTTTCGTTTCAAATTATGTAAGCAATGTTACTTACACTATGTATTTATTTTGTAAACATTAAAAGAAAAAAAAAAAAAATGTACTTTTTGATGTTGAAAGTAAGGAGTTTTGTTCCTTAAAAATCTCGTAATTGAAGTCTGAATTTAATTTTTTTTTCTTTACTATTTTGCAATTTAGAATTATTTTCTGAGTTTTTTTTTTGTTTTTTTTTTGTTTTCGTTATTATTTTTATATAATATTATTATTATTTTTTTTTAAATGTGATATTGAAAGTATTATTTTGTTTACTTTGTATTCCTAATTTTTGCCAATGATGTTATTTATCTCTTGAAAAAAAAAAAATTGACTATTTCATTTTTTTTTTTCTTTTTTTGAAGTTACTTGTTTTTTTATAAGAGTTTAGTTTTTTTTCTTTATTTGTTATTCCTTAAACTTTATAACTATCGTTTATATTATTATGTAACTAAGATATTAAAAATTAAAAAAAAAAAAAAAAACTATTGTTAATTACAAGATTGTATTTTTGTTTTTACTTTTTATAATGTACGTTAAAATAAATATTCTATTGGCAATTTCACTCTTTTGAATACTAGCTTGAAACTCCTATAATAATACTCATGATAAAGTACAATTAAATGCATTGCTTATAATGCCAAGTTTGAAGAAAATTGGTTAATTGAAAGTGCAGAGTTCTACAGAATAGATTCCAGTATTTTTTTTTTGTAATTTCCTAGTAAATAGATACATCGATTTCCTTTAAACTGCGCAAATATCAATTTTATTTGAAACATTTTTCTAGAAATAAAATGATCTTAGACGACGATGATGGTGTTACAAGTTCTGCTGAGAAGTGGCAGAGGGCGCTACAGTGTTTTTTTTTACTTTTCTATTACTCCTAGTAAGAGGAAGTAATGTAATCGTGTCAAATTTTCGATATTGAGTTTTCACCGGAAATATCCGTTTTGAGGTTCCCTGAGTACAAAAAAGTGGTTTTTAGCAAATGGTCTGCGTGTGTGTGTATGTATGTGAACAGCATAGCTCAAAAACGAAAAATCGTAGAAAGTTCAAACTTGATATTACGTTTAAGTATTACCATGGGATCTGGCGGTGCGTTACGTATCAATATTTCTCAACCGGAAGTACCACTTTACTAGTTGTTTTTTTTTACGTTTTTGCGATTTTCTCAAAAATGGCTCCGACGATTTTCTTTAAACTTGTTGGATATCAACTACACATACAAAGAGCTACAACTTTTATTTGAAACATTCCTCCAGGAAAATTCATTTAAGGGCACTTCTGGTGGAGGGGTGGGATTAGGTTTCCATCTAAAATGCTATTTCAGTTTATTAGACAATTCTGTCATCTAAATAATGTTAATTAGAATTAAATATGTTGTTGAAATTCCGAGTTTGAAAAAATCAGATAACCGGAAGTGCGTTTGTTTTGACACTTTACTACATGATTTTTTCATTTTTTCGCGACTTTCTCAAAAAATGGCTCCGACGATTTTCTTGAAACTTCGTATACAAAATAAAAGTGCAGAGTTCTACATCTTTTATTTAAGACATTTCTTTGGAAAAATTCATATAAGGGCAGTTTATGGGAGGGGTGGGGTGGGTTGCAGCTTCCCCTTAAGTGGTATCATAGTTGATTATACAATTCTATCATCCAAACAAAATTAATTAGAAATAAACAGATGGCCAAAATTCCAAGTTTTAAGAAAATTGTAAGCCGGAAATGCTCTTATACTGAACAGCTTTTTCAGTTTTCGACGCATTTCGTTATATTTGGTACACAAACTATAACATTTGTCAATTGTAATTTTGAGAACAGGAGTAAGAGAAAGTTGTGTGAGTGTTTCACACCAGATTTTTTTTTTTTAAGGCGCGTCAACATCTATGGTCATTGGCGCCCGGGGCCTTCCCGTGCACTGCCGGCCTCTTGACAGTGAGCTGTAGTGGCTCCTAGGAAGAAAAAATCTAAGGGTAGCACAGCCGGGCTCGAACCCGGGTCCTCCGCGTGGAAGTCCAGTACGCCAACCACTTAGCTATTCCCTTCCCTTACAGTATGGTCACATTCACCCAGTACTTTGTTCCAAAAAAAATAAGTACAATCCCCACCATCTAAATGTACATGCAATACTGGTAGCAAAATTACTTCAACACACCAAGTTTGAAGTAATTTGTCAATTAGAAACGTAATATTTGCAGTAAATGAAGGTCGTGTGAATATTTCACATCAGATAGTGTTTATTATTCAACACCAAACAAGAGAAATCATAGTGAGACTTGGTATTCAGCTATTATTGCTGGCCCTGGCTTGAATAAGAGACAATATGATTGGGGGTATTTTTAGGTCCAGCGTCGTTATCATTATTAAACTTTTATTTATTTTATTAATATGTATTTATGTAAATAATACATATTATAGCGAGTCTGGCTGATTTATATAATAAAGTTTTTATGATGCAAACAACTAGTTAATATACAAATTTCCTTGAATACAGTACATGAGACAAATTATAGTTATATATGACATTGACAAAAACAAACTGTATCCAAAAAAAGTAAACACAGATTTAAAGTATATAAAAAGAAAAAAAATATAAAAAATAAACATTGATTTAGAAATCGATAGCAAAGCTCCTCTTTTTTAAGCAAGAACAGAAAAATAATTAAGCACATTTTTATTTAATTTATCATTACTATCAATATTTAAAATGCCCATAAGGTTGCTTGCTGATTGTGCACTGATCTGGAATTAGTATAGAAATTTGAGATCTATAATTATTACAAACAGGGCAATGAAAAATATATGCAATAATGATTCATTTTGGTCCAGATTACAAACCGGACATTTCTCTTCAGTATCATTGAATATTTAGTACCTTCATAATATAGATAAGTTGGTCACAGTGCAAATCTGTATAATAATAATATATCGTAATTATTGATTTATTGGAAGATCTCAGCTGCATTATCAATTCTTTGCTTTATAATTTTGGATCTACTTGTGAGGTAGAATTGCAACTTCTGAAAGTCAGGTGCTGACGGGTTGAATGTAATTTGAAACTCTATTTAAATATTTGCTACATAATTGTAAGTCCGTCTTGACAGTATGTCATCATCCTTCAGTCGCAATAATTTATTATAAAGGTTGCATAATCTCGTAGCCACGGGAACAAAAAACGTTATGTAAGGAGCTTGAACCAATTATTGCTGTCAATGTTTTCAAAATGTATTTTTTAATGTTATGTTCAAAAATATGATTGTAATATTCAAGGGAGTTCCTCAGTAATAGTTTGCATCACCGTGCTAATGACCTTTCTAGTGCTGTGATGGAAATATGTTTACAGCTGGTCTCAATGCGAAGGTATTGTTCCAGGGTTTTGAGAGGAAGTTTGAACACTCGTAACTACCATAACCAAAACTACAGAGTTTTCTTCCAGAAACATAATTTTCGTAAGATTACAACTTGAACAACCGTTCAAAAATGAAGCATGCCTAAGAAGGATAAAACCCATATAATTATTTATCCAGCATTGAGGTTCAACTATATATTTAACTATTTCAATATCATATCAGACAAATTCCCTGAAATCAGATGCAAGTGAAATCAATCCCTACTAGCATTTTTATGGCCGGCCCAACTAAACATTGTGACGTTGCAATTTTAAAGAAAATTTCTTGATTAAATTATATTATTTTGGGGTAAGGCAAAGTCGTGTGAGTGTTTCACACCAGAGATTTCTTTTTGTCCTTGATAGTTTGCCTCATTTTATGATCAAGGACCAGATGTGATATCAACTGTTTTATTAAATCACTGAAGTCTATGAAGCAAGGACTATCACGCGATAAAAATTGTTGATCTTTCTTGAAATAATTAGTGTAAAATTATTAGAGTACTAACTACTGGCCAAACAATGTTAGGTACTACTTGGATGTTTGTAATTAGCCCGACATGCAGCTATGCCCGGCATGTTGCATGCAGTTACTTGGGGAGTAGCGACCCAGGGGTTACCACAGCTCAGTATTCCATACACTTGATCAGAACGCTACACAATACCCTTAAATTACATACATTCTACTACCCAAGGATAAACGCAGTACATAAACTAGGGTGTCCGTTCCTAGTTAATTTGCGTACACCAAGGGAAAGGATGGGATTAACTCAGTGGTAGCGCGCTGGACTAGCAATGCGGAGGTCTCGCGTTCGAATCCAGCGTTCTACCCTTAGATTTTCTCTTCCTAGGAGCCTCTAAGCTCACTGTCCGTGATAGGCAGTGTTGCCTGTAGCTAGAGAACACCGCTCGGAGGGGGATGAATTTTTTTTTCTGTAGATGATTTAAGGACAAGACACTATTAACTTTTTAATTTTCCTTTTTATGTTTCTGCCATTGTAACAAATGTGAATGTTTAAAAATTCTTTCTTTCTCCATATGTTCACGACTTTCTATATATATTAAAGACGACAGGAAGCTCTGTTGAAACGTTGGCATAATTGAATGTTTTTTCTTGACCGATCCTCAACCAAATTTCTTCATAACATAATTCATCCATCAATGGTCAACAAATTTTTTTGTACTTTAAAGGAATATTTTATGTTGTGATTCACCCAAAATTCACAAAAATCAATTTTCTTGAAAAATGTTTAAAAAAAATAAAAGATTGTGAAGATTTTGATTGTTTCAAAATCATTTGCGCTATTTTCGATAAGATCGCGAAAAACTGAAAAAAAACAAAAACAAAATCTGTTGTTTCTCCAGTTATTACTATAAAATTGCCAAATGTGGTTCAGCCACTCATTTCAATGTAGCGAATTGTATAGTCAAGAAGACAATTTCAATAACTTTGAAGGAACTCATCAAATAATTATTTAAAATTTAACGCCATAAATTCCGCAGAATTCCCTAAAATGAGTTTTTCTGGAAAAAATCTTTTCATTAAAAGTTCTAGCAATTTATCTGTGCAATTAGCATTTCATAAATTAAAGAAAACTGCAACTCAAACACTTTTCTACACAGTTCTACAAAGTTACATATCTGGTTAACTGAGTTTCTTCAAATTTGGAATTCTAGCCAATATTTCTAATGGATATAAAAATATTATATAGGTGACAGTATAGGACGTGATACTTTAGAGGAAAGTATAACACTACCGTTAAACTGAGAACACCCACAGAAAAACAATTTTCCCCGGACATTGTTATAAAGTGATGGGTATTTATGTGCGTAGATAGAATTCAGATTTAAACAAAAATATTTGGAGCCGTTTCTGAGAAATTTGTGTCAAACTGAAAAAAAGAAAATCCATAAATTTACAGTTTCGGTTGATAGATTTTGCCGGAAACTTAATTTCAGGTGCTGTAGTAGTATATATAATAGGAACACCAAGATTTAGCTTCTTGAGATTTTTCGTTTTTGCAATATTCTGTAAACACACACACACAGACCATTCGCTAAGAACAATTTTTTTCCTCAAAACATGTATTTTTGGTGAAAACATAATTTCGAAACTTCCTGTTACTAGGAGGAGTAACAGAAACTAAACTTTTTCCATTAGAATTATAATGATTACAATAAAACAGTAGTCATGTAATTTGTTTTATACCATATTTTTGCACATGATAAATCCATCCACATTCACTTTGGATTCCTTTATTTCCAGAGATTTCAAAATTATTATTCTTATTACGCAGAAACTTCTGCAAGAATAGTTATTCCATTTTATCTGAATTAAACTATTAATTGATTATTATTATTAGTGTTTTTTGCAGGTGATGCGGTACTGGTTGCTAACGCGAGTGCTTTATTATCAACAAAAATGATTATTTTAACTAGTGCGTTAAAAAAAAAAAGTACATCCACGGATATTCCAAATTCCACCCAAAACTTAATGCGTTCTTCTATTTTGCGATTATAGTATTTTAAACTGTGTCCAGGGGTCCAGTGTAATGAAGAGAAAGAAGAGAAGACATTGAAGGATACGTAACTGCTAGAGATTGTTACATATCCCAACCTACAGCAATAAAAAAGGTAGGCAGAGGAATTATAGTGGTCAATGTTTATGTTGACTTTATGTGGCACTCTGGATTCTCTGTAATATTATTGCTATAAAAATATTAGAATAAACTGTGCTCGGTCTAATAATTACAGAATAATTATAATACCTTCCAATTATGTCGTATCGCTTGCATTTGTGCTGCATAAATTCTATTATTTCTTAGGCCTTTTTAAAGATTGAATATTTGGTATTAATGAAGTTCCATATATTATTAATTACTTGTAACATTGTGCTTAGTAAAAAAAAGCCTTCCTTCTGGAAAATTCTTAGATTTTTTTTTTAGTTTAATTTTCATTCAAAATGTTTAATAATAAATTGTTGAAATATATAAATAAATTTTAAAATAATTTATGACAATAATATTTTGCATGACCCTGTTATGCGGTTAATAATTGGAATTATAACTGTTTAATAAAACATAAATATGGCCACTATTAATATCCTTCTTCGGAACTTCCAGTCCAGGTACAGCAGCAAGTAGACGTGCATTAAGCCACCACCACAGAGGCTAAAGTCGGGTGAGCTTGTAAGACGCTTGCTAATCTTCGATTAATTCGCTATCGCAAAACCGAACCGCCGAATTAGATCCTGAAATGAGAGTTTGCATACGTGGTGCTGAAGGGTCACGCCATCTCTACTGAATAGAGCCCAACGTTCTTCTCCAACCTCTTCAAACTCGGAATTTCAAAATGTTTATTTCTAATTAAATTTATTTAGATGTTGGAATTGTGTAATAAACTGAAATATAGTAGTTTAGTGGACAACCTAACTCTACCCCTCCCCTAAAAGTGCAATTAAGTGCAAAATCCCGGGAGAAATGTTTCAAATAAAAATTGTAGATCTTTGTATGTATAGCTTGCTATAACAAGTTTAAAGAAAAATTGTTGGAGGCACTTTCGAGAAAATTGCAAAAAAAGTGAAAAAAATCGTTCAGAGTAAAGTGGTATTTCCGGTTGAGGAATTTTGACAGATGACCTTATCAAGGAATATCAAGTTTGAACTTTCTGCGATTTTTCGTTTTTGAGCTATGCTGTTCACATATATATTACACACACATTCAGACCATTTTCTAAAAACCACTTTTTTTGGGCCGAAGAAACCTCAAAACGGATACTTCCTTGCAAACTCGATATCGCAAATTTTGGCACGATTACAATATTTCGTCTCTTACTAGGAATAAAAGAAAGTAAAAAGAAAAAAAAAGTGAATCACAAACTTTACTACCTTTAGGTGTCCACCAGTGGATTCAAGACACCAGCGTTTCCAACAAAAATTCCTCAATGTGGAAATTGCGGACTTCACTTAATGGTTTTTCAATTTGTTTTTGTTTTCTCAATTTTCTCGAAGGATAAAGCTCGAACGACTGTATGTAGTAAAAGCTTTGCAAAACAAAAACATAAGTTTACTTGTTTTTAGGGACTCACTTTAGGGAAACTATGCAATTATAAAGGAATACAACTTGAATAAACAAAGTCATTACCTCACAATATTCCTAGAAATCACCGCTATACTACTATTCAGCCATATTTGCCGGAGAATCTGTACAATTCCTACCTGGTTATTATACTTGGGGGCCATTTTTCCAGCTCGTGATATCCATATTAATTATGTACAAATACCGGGAATAAAAAATTGGGAAAAGGAAAGTTAATGGTTAGGCAAATTATATTAAAATTTATGGCCAATATTACCATACAATGTATTTTCTCTTATTTTTCTATACGATCACATTATTAAATTTTTTTTTTTGTTTTTTTTTTCTCTTTTTACAAAAACAAAAAAAGAAAAAACTTTTACATTAAATAAGATATAAATCGAAGGAAAAAAAAAACTCTGTAAACATTACAAATTGCACGTATTAATTTATTAATTATTATTCCCAACAACTATACACAAAACGGCACTGTATATACAGCTATTACTTTTTTTTATTTTTTTTGAAAATATTCCATCACAGTTATTTTATTTTTTTTCTTTAAATGGAAAAATCTCTTCTTTTATTTTTATTATAGTTATTTATATTGTTAAGAAATACACATAAAATACCATTTGGTTATATGGATACACGTGTAAAAAAAAAAAAAAAAAAAATTAAGAAAGAATGAACTATATTACAATAAAAACAAATAATACACCTTATGCATTTTAATATATATATTTATATTAATTCTTACTATATATATATTTTTTTTTAACAAGGCAAAAATATTTGTATTAAACAATTCTTTAAAAAATAATATATATATATATTTTTTTTTTATTTAAAGAAGACTATTCAAATCTTAAGTGTCGTCTAAATTAATTACAAATATTAAAAATAAAAAAAGAAAAAAAAAAAGCATCAAATTATAAAAAAAAAAAGAAGAAAAAGAAAAGAGATATAAGTTATTTACAAGCTAATAGACATACTTCCGTATTTTTTTTTAATTTGCAAAATATAATACGATTTATCTATTTAAAAAAGAAAATTTTAATCTAATTAAACCTTGTAGGATATTAAAAATCCATCCTAGCGAGGTAATAATTTTAGTTTTTTTTTTCTACTAGACCAAAAAAATAAAATAAAAACTAAAACACATTTATATATTTAGATAACAAATATACAAAGTGGAACACCATGGAAAGACATATATAAAAGACATTTAAGAAATTATCCATTTGATACATTTACATAAAAAAAAACAAACAAAAAAACTTCCTTACATTTATATTTCTTTTTTATAATTATTAAAACTTTCTAATTCCACTCACATTCGTAAAATAACATTTTTATATATATGTATATAAAATGTATCCTATATTTAATTACTTTTTATTATATACACACATACATAATATTTAAAATAATAAAAATAATCTTTCATTCATTTTCTTTTTTTACAAAACAAATGGATGATTCCTCTGGATTGCACACTATTTCTTACGAAAAAAAAAAATACCTCTTGTGATATAAAAAAAATATTGCAATTATCTTCGAATTTTACACTTTTTTTTTTTTTTTTTTGATAATTATTTCGTCTATTTACGTTTAAAACTTCCTTTCCATAAAATAAATAATCATTTTTTGGGGGGATTTTTTCAACTGTATAGCTTGTTAAAATTTTTAGAGTGAAATATTTGGGGGAGGGAAGGAAATAATTAATTTGAAATGATTCTATTCCTTTTTTTTTTTACTGTTTTCTTGAATTTAAAAAAAAAAATGTGAACAACTTTAGCAATATACCTACCGCGAATGCCATAATAGACGCCCAGTGTTGTATGCGGCCATTGAAATCTTCACGAAAAAAAAGTACCCAATATTTAAAAAAAAAAAACGTTAAAAATGCTATAAATTAATTTTGGGTAAATAGAAAAATAACTTGAATTTCAGCTAATAATTATTTATAAATATGTGTAGTTTCTCATAGAAAGTTCTCGTAACTGCATCAATGTGATGCAACAAACACATATACATTCAAATTCTGCTGAAATTTTTCAGAAATCCACATTTTGATCGTCTAATAAAATTTGGTTGGATCAATAGTAAGAAATAAAAAACAATTACATATAAAAACGTGTAATTGTAAAAGTTACGCATTTAAATTCCAAATATTAATCACAAAACCTATTCTGAATAAAAAGCAATGGGCTTAAAAAGATGGGCAAATGAAAGCTAAGACAAGACAAAAAGTCTTTAAAGTGTAATCAAAATTTATGAATTATAATAAAGAAAAATCGGAAACGGGCTTTTTATTACTAATTTTTTGTTTAATTCACATTTCTTTTTTTTTTTTCTTTTTTTTTCAAAACTATATAATCACTGAATTAATAAAATTATTTATTCCATTCAATAAAACAAAAATAAGATGGTGTCGCAAAATTTTTTTTATCACGAGGTATTTTTTTTTTTTTTTTTTATATTTCCATTCTGTTTTAGCCGTC
Source organism: Triatoma infestans (assembly GCA_011037195.1). NCBI lineage: Eukaryota > Metazoa > Arthropoda > Insecta > Hemiptera > Reduviidae > Triatoma > Triatoma infestans. The sequence goes on along the minus strand of JAAEAF010004090.1, from coordinate 28,201 downwards.
TAATTTATTTGCATCACATTATTCAATGAAATCGATTAAGTTCACATTATTCAATGCAATCGATTAAGTAAGTTATCGATTTAAATAAAAATTATAATAAAAAAAAAGTATTAATAAAGAAAAAAATATACATCATTTTATTTATAAAATAGGCGGAAGCACAAACAAACAAAAAAAAATCGCCATTTTTGCAGGTTCACAAATATTTTAAGCACCTCTATATAAATTTTTTTAATTAATATAATATTTACAAGAATTTTTTTTAAATATTTTACATTGTACTATTAACCTAAATTATAATTAATTATATTCTCAACTGTACAAAATAAATCACTATAGGCCGAAATTAGGAATTGACCGTTTTATTTATTTATGTTTTTAATGTTTTAAAATTTTTTTTATTTATTTGTTTGCATAAATGGTCAAAATTAGCTTATTTTTATTTGTGGCCTGTACATGGACAAAAAAAAAAAAAAAAAAATATAAAACAAATCTCTAGAATTTATTTTATCTAGAGATGGTGAAGAGATTTTTAAAAATCCTAATTTTGACTAAGTTACCATTTTAATTAATTACTTTGTGAGAAAAAGTACTTAAATTATAGCACATTATAGTCATCAACAAAATTATGTAAATATATATAAAGTGCAACATTTGGTATGTAACAAGACTTTTTCATCTAATTTTACACAGAGCTGAAGTAAAAATAAATTTCTTTAGGATTTATTTTTTGCGGAAATGTCTTTCTTTTTTTTTGTTTTATTGCAATCAATACTAAAGTAGTTCAATTAAACAATTAATAATTAACAATTATTGCAAATTTTTCCTTGAAATAATTCACTAAGTGCCACGTAAACAAGCTTAAAGGATAAAAAAAAAATTAAAAAAAAAATAATTTTTGTACTTTTCATTCTAATTTAAACAAATTAAAAAATAAAAATATAAAAACGAGACTTTGTTTTGTTTTGTTAAATGGAGCGAATTACGGTCACCTTGGTATAACACATGTCTCAACACCTAAAAGAAATCTAATAGTAGATGTATATTTGACCAACGTAACTTTTTGCATTTTTGGGCTAGCACCAGCCGCTCTCATTGTCCTACAATGTGCTTTAGCAAAGAAATCCGCTAATTTCATGTCACGTAACACTGCTTGCGGTTCTTGTCCTAATTGTTTCAATAAAGCTTCTTTAGTTTTTACATGTAACAATGGTGCAAGTTCATGGAATAATACCCATGAATCAGTCCTTGATTCATTGGCTAAACGATACAAATGGGGAAGTGGTACTTCGGATTCTTCAATTTCAAAACCATCAATTGGTTCACGTACAGGAGGTTCGGTTTCAGTCTTTTCTCCTGTTTGTGTTGTTTCATATGGTGATAATACAGATTCTAAAAAAAAAAAAATAAATAAAATAAAATAAAAATTACAAAATTATGTTAATAATTTTTTGGAATCAATATTTACTTTGATAACAATAATGGAGCTAGAGAGATAGAACATTCTAACACTAAGTTCTGACATTTCATGGCATTCTATCTAGGTGCCTGATTAAATTCTCTTTTAAAACATGGATGACAAATGTTTTTTTCTCTCTGGTACAGAGCGCCCGCCAGGAGTCAAGCGTTAATGAGAATCTACTTGAGCAGAACCGGATTATGGCGAGTTGCGCTAAAGCATGATGTTCATCACTTGTTGGTCCCGAACCTTTCTATGGCGCGTCGATGCCTAATTAAGCAAAACATTGTTTAAGAAGACCTTTCAGGCTGTGAAACAGTTGCCAGGCAAAGCTTTAAAAAGGAATATTCTTCAACCTTATGTGGGACTAACTGAGAAAATATCGTAGCCGGTGTGCTGAGAGTTCACTGTTGTTTCAATATACTAACATTCTATTAGGCCTAGTTGACGAGAGCTCAGAAACTCCATGAGTCAGAGAACTAACTCCTGGGCAGAAGTCCCTGAGTATTTTTCGTTTGTGATGAGCTACTATTTGCCCTGCTACATCATTAAGGAAATAATATTGGATAAAATGAAAATAAATAGAAAACAGTATATAACTGATCCTCAGAGATCGAAGTCATAGCCTAAAGATCCACCATTCCTAGATTGCCGAGATCTGTGAATGCGCTATTTCTTGCAGGTCTGTTCGAAAGGCTTTAATAGCTTCTGTAGCCATACTTATTCCTGCAAACCATACTCTGTGAAAAAGTTACTTCAAAGTGGAAAAGGCACTTCTCAGTGCATTTCTGGAAGTTACTTCATGCCTATGAACTTGGGATCTCCTGGCAGATTAATTAAGTGGTTAGAAAGATAGGCATCATTTTGCAATCGTTGTTATAGTTAGAATTGGATTAATAAAACTAACTAATGAGAGTAATTTCATATAACTGATCAGTAGGTGAAGTATTGAATTAAGGAAATTCCAATAATCAGTATAATTAAAGATAACGAATTATAAAATTTACCAAGTTTAACTGGGACTGAAGGTGGTGGAGTGTTACAATTAGTTATATGTAAAGATATCAATTGCTTGATGTCTTCATCGGCAGCAAGTGATAAAGGTGTATAACCGGAGTATGTAGCGAGCTGAGGATCTGCACCGTGCTCCAATAATAACTTAACTAATTTGTAGAACCCATTCTCAGCTGCCTCATGTAAAGGCCTAAACAAAACAAAAAGAGTTGCAGATTAAGTTACATACAGAGTTTTTTAACTTTGGTTCAATTAATCAAAACGGGATTAACATTTTAAAAATAACGCATAGACTATATTTACCTTACACCTCCGAGTGCACTATCACTGACATTAGCTCCATGCGCCAGAAGTAGTGAGGCTATCAGATAATTCCCTCTGGAAGAAGCTTCATGGAGAGGAGTATAGCCAGCATTGTCTCGTGGTGCTGGATTGTGTTGTAATTTATCCAAACAATATTTCACTACTTCCTGTTTGATATAAACATGTATTTTATCATTTTAAAATTTGTTTAAGTGAGCAATATGTTCGTTGTTAACTTAATGGGATTATTACTATTTTCCAAATATATAAAAAAAAAATAAAAAAATAAATGACAACTTCTACAAATTTGTTTGAAATCAACTTACATAATTTCCAACTCTAGATGCCCTATGAAGTATGGTTTCGCCTAGTCCCTTATTTAGGACCCAACTTTTAATTTCTCCTTGAATTTCGGATTCTGTCTTCGGCGCAGTTTTCTAAAAAAAAAAAAAAAAGGATTGAAAAAATGATTAAATGGACACGCATACAAAATTGTAAACACACAATAATATTATGTGAACGATTTCCACGTTCTACCGTTTTAAACTTCAAATTCAAAAATAACTACATTTTTAATAAATAGTAAATTTTCCCCAGATTGAAATTGATACAACATATTTAAATATATTCCTTCATAAAAGTTCAAAAGATTTTATTTGTTAAAATTCTGATCTGGTTTTGTTTGGTATTTTTATCGAAACCACCAAACTGAGCTTTCAAATTTTCCTTTCCTCAATTATGGAAAATGATGATGCAATATGAAGAACAATATATATAATGCAATTAACCCATATAATTTTTTCATTAAAAAAAAAACCTATTCGGCATAGGAAATAAAAAAAAATTGATAAACTGAAGGGGGGGGGGGGGGAGAATAATAAACATTTTGGATAAAACTAACATCTGAAGAAACCAGATCAAAAATGCAACAAAAATGTTCCTACCTACGCACTATTGTCTTTCTACAACCATTTAGTAGTTATGTACAAATTGGTCTGTACGTCACGGCTACCATAATACTCCTGAAAATCAATTTACTCCGAAACTGTTACAAATAGAGTGACTCATTTTAATATCTGTAGGACGTAAAGAAAGATGAAGAAAATCGCCATGGGTAGGTGCAGGAAGGCAGGGACTAAGCCCCAAGATGACCCTGTGGATTTATACCAGTGTGGTGAGGCCAATGGTAACCCACGGGGCGGTGGTGTGTTGGACAAAGACCTTGCAGATGGGGGGGTTACGGCGCTTGGAAGTGTTCAAAGGCTGGCTTGCCTGAGCACGACGGGCGGCGCCATGGTACCTACCCCCACTGCGGCCTTGGAGGTTTTTAAACCTTCCACCACTCCACATCTACGTCCAAGGTGTTGCAAGAGCAGTCGTGGCTCGACTGCAATAGGGACAAGCTCCCATTTATCCCAGGCATAGTGGGATATACCAGATGTAATATCTCGATGAGCCTGGGAAGGTTAGCTGCGGTCATTCAGGCGGAGCTAGTCGCAATTCTTACCTGCGCCGCTAAAATAGGAAGACGCGGAGTGCATAACTCCAGAATCGTCATTTATTCGGATAATAGCCAGGCTGCCCTGCGGGCAATTGGACTCGTGGGAGATCAGCTCAAGACTGGTGTGGGATTGCCTAGGTACACTTAGGGATATTAGTAGCCATAATAAGGTCTTCCTGGTTTGGGTACCTGGGCATTCGGGTCACCGAGATAATGAGGCGGCAGATCGTTTGGCCCGGGAGGGCCTCTATCGGAACACTTGTAGGGCCGGAACCGTTCTGTGATATCTCAAGATGCCTCAGGAGTGCATCCATCAGGACATGGATGCACGACCGAACAAGGGAATGGTGGGTTAAAACCCCAGGCCAGAGGCAGGCGAAAACGTTTATTTCTAGCTACTCGCCCAGGCTAACTGCAGAATTACGTACTCCAACTACGCCGGGTGGCCATAAGGATAGCAGTTGGCGTTCTCACTGGCCATTGCAGACTTAATAAGCACATGCATCGCATAGGCCTGGCAACGGATAGCCTGTGTAGGTTTTGTCAGGAAGAAGAGGAAACAGCATTGCACGTGCTATGTCAGTGCGAGGGGCTAGTATGGCTGAGGTACCGCCCTTCGGATAACAAAAGCTGGTGCCTACAGGCCTTATCCTGGGGCCCTTCTCGGGTCTATTAAGTCTATTAAGGCAGACAGGACTCGAGAGGGTGCTCTGAAGGTAGGTGCTCTAATTGACCACCTGGGGAGACCTCCCCAGACTCCACAGTTCGATGAAGGACAGGACGTGGGTAGGGTCCCCAACTTAGGGGGTGCCACAATAGACCCACGGGACCGCGGCGGCACAGGCTGAAGAGCGAATCCCCCCAAAGAATCTAATCTAAGATGAAGAATAGAGTTGGGTCAGCTTTCAAAATAATAGCAAAAAACTGTTAAAAAAAAATCAAGGAAGTGGCGGCATTTCCGGTGAGTATTTTGATCCACTTTTGTCGAGACTACCTTGATAAACCTAGACACACGGGAGCATGGCCGACCTTTCTGTATTTTTTTTTTTTCACATACTACGCAATTATTCTTCAAGAAAAATATGAATTTCACATTTAAAGTTTTCAAAATATGAATTTCCAATAAAAACTCAAATTTAAAAATGGGACCAGATCCTGCGGAATCTCTTTAACAGAAATTAAAAATTTACCTTAGATTTCCTTCGAGGTCCTGGTGTACTCTCTCCGGTGCCTTCGTCTTTCTTTGATGGTCCAGCAGCACCAGCACTTGGTGTTGTTTTCTTTTTCTTTCTTATATAATCAAAACCAGATGATTTCAGTTTTCTTCTAATTGTTTTCAGCCTTTTCTCTCCAACTTGTCTTTGTGCATTTGGTCCAGTATGAAGTGTTAAACCTTTCAGAAGACCTCGTTTGCCGACAAGATGTTTCCTACCTCGTTTTCGCCCTTTCCTTCTTACTTCATCCTTAGTAGCTCCCGGTGGAGGAGCTGAGGCCGGCCTTTCCACACCAAATATCTCACGTATGGTTGCGTTTTCTTTGTTTGGCCATAGATCTGCCTTTGCCCTAAAAAACAATAATCCCCAATGATTAAATGATTTTTTTGTTCTCAATTTGTCTAAATTATTATAACAAATAAAAACATATATAAAGTCTGGCAATTAAAGTAAAAATTACTTTGCTTTCATAGATGATGAAGGAAGATCTGCTTCTCCGGTACAGCTGCCACTTTTTATCACATCCTCCTTGATTTCGGCTAAATTGCCTCTCTTGAAATGCCCAATCTGTCCAGTTCCACCACCATTAGATCTTCTCACTACAGTATTTTCCGATCCGGGTATTGTACTAGGCGATAAGGACAACGAGTCCTGTTTCATTTGATCTTGTTCTTTTGCTTTCAGTTGCCGATCTTTGTTCGCTTGACGTTTAGCATTATATCGAGCCATTAAACGATCTAAGTAATGTTTTTCTTCGGTAAGCGTTCTTTCTCTATGCGGTGTATGACCAGAATGCGGTGGTGGTGGTTGTAAAGTGTCGGCCGAATCTGCTGTTAACGGACTGTCTGGTAATGTTTCCATGTCTGGCAGTGAAAGTGGTGGTCTGGGCCAATTTTCTCGAGATATTGTTATCAAACCACTGGGCATCCTAAGCGATCTCTTGTAATTATACAATTCTTCTTCCCAGCCAGGGTCAAATTCACAGCCTTTAATAACAAGAACGCAATTAAAAATTGTTTTATAATAATGAATACAAGGATAACACAAAAAATCTTAAAAACAGAGAAATATACATACCAAGAAGATAACCAACTAGACGAAAGATAATTTTAATTTATATTTTAAATAAAAATATTGTGTGAACCCTTTATTATAATTATAATTATTGCCAAAATTTGGTTCAAGGAAATTTCAAGCTTAGGCTTATCTCAAGACCACTTCATTATAAGTTTCCATTATATTAAGAGAAACTAAACCCACTAACTTGTGGGTATTGTATTTATATTGTGAGAAATGGTCTAACCTTTCCAGAAAAAGCCATATAAATATTTCAAATAAAAGTTTTAGGTCAAATACCAGATTATAAATATTTATGTTTGGGTCATCATCGCTGTAGCCATAGTTTTACGATAAAATTGCAAAAACAAAATAAATCATTCAATAAAGCCGCGATTCCGGTTGACGGATTTTTACCGTTTCGTTGCTATCGAATCCATTGGTAGGACCTAAACGGAGTATCAAAATTGAGTTTCCAACCGATTCTTCTTTTTAGAGATATTTTGTTCAAATACTACATACATACATGCAATACATACATACCTAGGCCTGACATAAATACTGATACAAAAAGTTCAATTAACTTTGCAAATATTTTCGTAATCTTGTTAGTACCACTGTACTTAGTTAGTGTGGAATGTGTGTCAGTATAGGCTTTAAGTAGTAACAGCCTAAGTATATAACGAAATTAGAAGGAATTATTACTATTAATTAAAAATACATCCTCAGTCCGCTGGACTACAGTAAATGGTCACATATTGAGAGAATATCTAGCACATGCGATATTCCAGTCTGAACAGCCACAAAGACTAAAGAGAGATAAAGGCAGCTTGCAATTTTCCTCAGGAAACTGGAAAAGTTGATTAGTTGGCCTTAAAGGGTGCATTAAGGCTTGATCATATTCTGTGGTATTATCTCTATTTTTAACAGTACCAATATTTATGAAAAACAATTGAGTTTCCGGATTGTGTCCAATGGTTTACTAAAAACCGACGTTTCCTCCATGTTGCAAAGTCGGTTTTTAGCCAACTATTGAAGCGATCTCAACCCGGAAACTCAAGTGTTTTTCATGAAAATGGCCGCGGAAACCTGAAAGATCATATTACCAACATTTATGCCAGGAATATGTACATATTTCATAACACACTGAATTTTGTATATATAAAGGGAGCTTGAAATAGGTATTTCCGTTAAAAATTTGGCCTGATTACACAATTTTTGCTTTTAAAGCAGTAACATAACGGTAAATGACTTGTCATCAATTGTGTTAACTGCATAAGAATGTATATTCTGGGATATTACCGAGAGCCGTTAATATATTAACGATTCCATTCATTATTAGTTAACAATCTGAAAAGCCTTCAGTTTTAAAACAATTAACACTAACCATTAACAATTGGTGGTTTCTTCTTTGCCACAACAATTCTTCTTTTCCTCACTCTTGGCTTGGGTCCAACTTTTGGTTTACGTACACGTAATGTCATAGGTGGTTTTGCCTCCTCTTCACTTTCACTATCACTGGTTCTTCTTCCCTCCACTTCAATCAACTCTTTCTTGATACCATTAACAAGTTCTTCAGCAGGCGCTGAAGCCGGCACAGAACTATTTTCATTATCCGAAACTATTTCTTTTTTGATATCACAGACATTCATATCTATATTGTTATTATCACCACTATCTTTTACACTTGAAATAATATCACTTATTTCAGTTTTTTCTTCTCCTACTAAAACCGATTCCGCAGGAGGCGTTGAAGATATCATGGCTGTCACAGTTGTTGACGTAGTAATGGCTGATACTGTGGTCGTCATTACCAGCATTCCCTTTCGTCTTCCTCTTTTTTTCGGGTTTTTGCCAATTTGCAGGTGAATTAGAAAATCCTCGCACATATCCAACCATAATTTATGTTCTTCATCTGCATCAATCTGAAAAAAATACATAACCCATTGATCAAACAAAACGCAAATTACCAATAATATTCTTTCTAATTTTTTTTAAAAGTTTTTTTACCTGATTGAGATCTCCTTCCTTAGATTTGACTCTTCTCATTTCATTCAGACTTTGTCGTTCAAGGACGGGCATCTCACTTTCTGATTCTGAATCTCTAAAATCAAAAACAGATGCTTCTGAACTACTTCTCAATCCATTTGGATCTCTAGGAGGCATTACAACACCAGTTGAAGATTCGGAATCTTGTACAGCATTGCCGCCTCCACCTGGCTCTTCATCGGGTCTAGAGAATAACCTGCATGAGATAATCATAATTTCTCACCACAAACAAAATTTTTAATTAACTAAGAAAACTTTAGCCAATAAGAAATATCACAAAAGTGTTATTGCGGTTCCTAATAAAATAGAAATCCATTCACTTTATTATATTAAACCAATTTGGGAGTTTTTGTAATTTATAGGTCGACAATGTAGGGGCAAATAATTGTCTGGGATTAAAAATATTTTACTCAATCAAGAAAAATCTAAAGCATATAAAGAATAAAGCAGAGGTAATTAAGCATAGTTCATTTTTATGTTTTATACAATACATTGATTGAACTTTTGATAAGTGTAAATTTTTTTTTTTTAATTTAAGGCGCGTGCGTCAACATTTATGGTCTCTGGGTGCCCGGAGCCTTATCAGTGCACGGAGCCTTCGGACCATGTTCTCTCGCTACAACAGACAACACTGTTCATCACCGAACAGAGAGCTGTACGAATAGAGAGCTCCTAGGAAAAAAAAATCTAAGGGGAAGCACTGGACCAAACCCAGGACCTCCGCGTGGGAGTCCAATACGCTAATGCTACTAAGCTAATGCTAATCCCTTCCCTATTGAAAGAAATTGATGAAGATAATAATTCATATTAATTTAGTAAATTGTAATGGTAGGATCCGGAGTCGTTGGAACGATCTCTACCTGTTGTAATTTGATTTTTAGGACTACTTTCCACACATACAGTTGAGTACAGTTGTGTCCTTTAAATTATATATTTCAGTAAGAATTTACCTTCGCCTCGTCTGATTAGCATCTTTCATAACTTTTGGTGAATTAAGCATCCAAGGTGAACATTTACTATTGCTGCTTATGTCTCCACTTAACTTGACTAGATCTGTAACATAATAAGATAACCAATATGAAATTAAACGGAAAGAATATATGAAAATGAGTAGACTAGCGCCTAATTCACAGTAACCAATATCAAAGTGGCTGCCTTGTCGCATATCTCACGTTTGTGTGTGGGTTGGTTCAGGCGTCTTTGAATTGGAGGGGAATCAAGTGTTTTGCTGTCGGTGCGTTCATCAACCACTGCAGATCGCATCCTAGTGTGAGTTATGTGGGCTTTATCAGAATAAGTGTTGTTGATTTTGATGTTCTCGGGGAAACATCCGCAAGAAGAAATAAGTTCTGGCTAAGTTGTAGGCTAGATCATTCTTTCCTATACATAGTAATGAAGACAGAATAACATATTTGCAATTATGTTTCTATAAGAAAGGACAAACTCTGCGCCACCCAAAGCATCTCTTGATCCACAATGCTATGCAAAAACCAGCAATGAGTCTAGTTTAGATCAAAATCCTAACACCGGCCCAATAACCTATTGTTTACAGATGTCAGTGCAAATCGGCCAATAAATTTAAGAAGAAACAGCTAATGTTCCACAGACACATCTGGAACGTAGGCAATATCCAATAATAATAATAAGCCAACAGCAGGTTCAAGAAATCGAATGGAAAAGAGAATGATAATTTTACAAACCCATCTACCTCATCAGGACCAGCGATTCCCATGTGCCCTGGGAATCTAAACTTAGTAGAAGGTTGCTTTTTCAGTTGGTTAGAAGATTTTAAAACCAATTTGGAAGTGAAAAAATTTTAGTGTCATAAACAGCCTGACTATCCGAACAGATATAAACTCCTTTTCAAAATAATACGTACATCATAGAAATGCATAATTTCAGGCTAAGAAATAATTATCCATTCACCAAGATGCGTCAAAGAGAATTTCTGTTTCAAAATAAATTGCAGAACAGAACTTGCATTTTTCTAGAGCAATTGCTAGTATTCCTTTAAGAAAGCAGGAAATGTGGAAGTAGAAACATCCACATCCTGGCTCGGAATTTACACACTATTAAAACTGCCATAATTGTAAGATATGGCTTCAATAATACGATTATAACATTGTTATAGGATTGTATATAAAATGCTAATGAGTTCATGCATATCAACAACTCATCCTTGATAAAATCTCCCAAAGCTATGGGATTGGCAAAAATGTTGGAGGAAAAGACATCTTTAAATTTTAGGAATTCAGGAAGTTTATCTTTATTTTATAAATTACTTGTAAATCAATATACACAAAAACCTACCTTTTGAATTATTAACAGGAGACACAAATCCAGGAGTAGATCTTGGCGATGTATGATGACTATTTGTACTCGAACCAGGAGTTAAAGACCTTGTTGAATCTGATTGATTTGAACCCACCTGTACGAAAAAAAAAGAAATTTTAATATTTAAAAAAAGAAATGATTAAATTTTTCTACTTCCATTAATTAATTAATAATGGGATGGATAAATAATGATTTGGGTTTTCAAGACAAATGATGTTATCAGCAGACATCATGACTCATGCTTATTAATTAAAATTTTTTACAATGATTAACATAATCCTTATTTTCCAACAATTTTTTCATAAAACTAAATAATTTTCATTTTATTCAATTTAGTTTTAATCTTGGGCTTTAATCTAGTTCATTTTATTATGATATTATTGGAAATGGGGAGGCGATAATGCATATGTACGTACTGGGAGGTAAATTAACTATTCAACTCAAGTCTGGATTGAAAACCGGAAGATGATACCATCAAGAAGGCGTACCATATTCAAATTCTTTCATGAAAATACATTTCCTAACATATTTATTAGAAACTATATACATTAATTAGAGAGAGACTACAAAGTAGAACGTAAGGACAACTTCCAATTCCCGGTACAAAAACAAAAGAGCCCATTTTAAAATTCGAAATTTGAAGAGATACTCCTCAAAAGCAATTTATGATAAAAATTAGTTAATCTCTGAATAAAATAAAATGTTACCATCAAAAAGCTAAAGGATTTGGAGAAAAAAAAAGCTCTTGAGTCTATTATTAAGGAAAACTGAAATTTATAATGCAAATATGAATTTTTTACTTATCCCACTATCAGCGCCCGCTCTCAGTGGTTACGCCGCTTCAGACAAAAAAGCGAATAGCCGCCCGTTAAAAATATATATATAAATAATTTTTAAGCAAGTCTATGCATGTTCAAACACAAGCTGAAGCAGCGTTTTGCTCGCGTGCTAATGCCATTCGTTCAGAGAAGTATATGCTTGTTCAAACAAGTTCAAGCATCGTCCTTTACAAATCTGCGTTAATTTTTCAATAATAGTGTAAATATTTTTGGCTTTTAGACATATACAATATAAATACGCTACGTACTGTAAATTTTTAGTGAATGAAAAAAATCGATATGTGAATTTTTCTATTAACTGAGTATTTAACACATCAATATTTTTCTCACGCTTATAGTAAAAATTGCGCCCTGGGCAAATGTCCGGGTTGGCCGCCCCTAGAGCGGGCGCAGCCATTACCTACATGGTTATTGAACGCTATTTAATAAAAAATTCTGATACTGATGAAATATAATTTACCTGTTTCAGTTCGGCCTTTGTTCTTATTCTCGCTGCTAGGAATGCTGCTAAACCATCTAATTCACCTTTAGGAGGAGCAGGTGGTTGTTGTACGGGCATATCTTCTCCTTCATCAGAAATATCTACCACTTCTTGGAGTATTTGTTGAGGTATTCGTGGCCTATTGAATTCCTGAATGGAATCAGTAGCTTTTGGTATACGTAATCTTGGATAAGTTGGGATGGGATTTCGTTCATGACCGGCAATAGCCTCAAAAGGTGGTAAATTAGGTCGTGAAGGAAGTGGATTGACATATCTAGGCTGATGAAGAAGTGATGGAGATTGTTGTTTTTGTTTATGCAGCATCTGTTGATGATGATGCTGTTGCTGCTGTTGATAATGCTGCTGTTGTTGTTGCTGATGCTGCTGCTGTTGTTGTTGTTGTTGCTGCTGCTGCTGTAAATGTTGTTGTTGCTGGAAATGTTGATTTCTAGCATCCCTTGTTTCTAAAGAATTACGCAGAATACTCAATACTCTCTTATCGGCAGCTCCATTACCATTTGATTGAACTATATTATTGCAATTGGTATACTGCCCTTTTTGAAAAGATTTATTCACATCACCATTTAGACCTTTTGAAGAAAGATAAGAATTGAACCTCTTTTCAATTTGCTGGTCTATAGTCTGCCTCCATGTATCTATTCTAGGTAATTTAGTCAATGGCTGCTGGAGCGGTACCTTTTCTACGGCTTCCGCAGGTCTTTTGAGATAGTTATTCTGGTGGGAATATCGTGGCATTTCTTGTGGATGTGCCTGAATTCTAGGATAATAATGTTTCATTTCTGATGTCATCTGCCTGACATTTGTTGAATTCGATGTGTTAAAGCCACCCGGAGGTAGTTGATACTGGTATTGCATTTCTTTTCTTCTTTTCTTATCAACCTGCGCCTGAATGTGAGCATTACTAGCACCAAAATTCGGTGTAAATTCTACTTTAGGGGTGGCAGTTACCGGTTGTTGATGATAACTCTGTGACTGGTGATGCTGTTGATGGTGAAGCTGATGATAGACGGGAGGCGTCGAGCCGCTAGGTTTGTTCCTCAAGAGTTCTGAATGGTAAGAATAGTATATATGTTCAGGCGCTGAATTTGGCGGAGGATCAGCTGTGGAATCTGCAGATTGCCTTATAGTTTTTACAGACAGATCTAACGGTGATTCTCTTTTTACCGCATGAGGACCCAACGGATGATGATTTATATTGGGTGCAGCAGCCGGCGAAGGTACAGACGGAGGTGTAGGTCTGGACTGTTGATAAAACTGTTGGCCATGTTGCGAAGATTTTGGTCTTCCCTCCAGTTCACCATGACCATGGCCATGAGACTGTTGGTGTGACTGTTGCTGTTGTGGTTGCTGCTGTGCAGGAGGTTGCTGTGGGACAGCCACTTGTTGGGCTGGAGAAAAACTTGGACCAGAATATGGAGCATAACCTGGACTAGGTCCGTAACCGCTTCGATGTTGGGATTGGGATTGTGGCTGGCCATGAGGTTGTTGTTGAGCTTGTGATGAACCGTTTAATTGGTGGTAAATAGGAGACTGTAGATATTCCAACCTGTGATTAGAAGAGTTAGATTTTAACTGAGTTATGGACGAGTTGCTAGAAGTCCCATTATGACCGCTGCTAGTATTTATTTCTCCTCTGTATCCCAATGTAGTGTAAGAAGCCATTGGTAATCTAAAAATGAAAATAATTCATAATTAGTTTATCGCAAAAAACTATAGCAATTAATATTTCCTCAATCAACATTGACATTTTCATAATATTATTATCGGAGCGTGCTTTTTATTAAATATGATCAAATTGGTTAATAAACAATTTAGTTTTGAGAAGATTTGACTAAGCAAAATGAAGAATATTTGTCGAGAATTAGAAAACAAGTTCTCTGTTACAATTCTAAATAAATGATAGAATTAATTATAAGCTAATTATTTTACATAATAATAATAATAATAATAAATTCTAAGAATTCTAGAAGTAGAATCGATTTCAACCCACACCTTAGCATTTTATTCACGAATTCAAATTCAAATCGATTCTACTAAGCCTTCAAATTCAATAATTCTAAAACGTGTCCACAGTAAGGACTGTTAAATTTCGAAAACCTCTATTCTGTAAAATTCCACTTTCAGTTGACCGATTTTCTTAAATTTGAAATACTATCACTAATAGGCATTAATAGGTATTAATATTTATGTAAATGGTAAAAAACACAAATTTTATTGAAGAGGTAATTTAGGGAAAAGCATAACGCTACAGTTCCCTCAGTAACTGTGTAGGTATTCATGGTGAAGATGATAAACGAAGCTCAAAGAAAATCGTTGGAACCATTTTTCGAAAAATCCCCCTCCCCCCTCAAAAAAATTATTCAAAGCTACACCTCCCGGTTGATGGATTTTGCCAGAAATCTTCATGTCAAATCCAGTGGTAGTACCTAAACGGAATACCAACTTTTTTAGCTTCCTGCAGCAACTTTTCCTTTTTTGCTATAATCTCTGTTAACATACACCCACCATTTGATCCCCTGAACATGTTTTTCCGGTTAGCACTCAATTTCGAAAATCTGGCACGATCACAAGACTTCCTTTTGCTAAGAGGAAAAGAAAGTAAAAAAAAAAAGAATCCTAAGCATTTAAAGAACTAAGGTTTGCCAGAAGACTACATTTATGGGGGGGGGGGGGAATATATTCAGCATTTTCCACCGCCATTTAGTTCTAGCCATTGCTAACAGGTCCGCTACTAAATGTAATTAATTATTCTCCATTTTTTTCACGATGTTTGGTCAATATTATTTGGGCCACCACTGAAATCGAACTTTGAAGTCTCCGCTTGGCGGAGACTAGGTTCAAAAAAAGATATAAATAAAGTCAATTGCTTATAAAAAATTAAAAAAAAAAAATCTCTCTTCAATTATCACCTCATATACCGTCATAATTATGATCCAAATATTACCGGCCATTCCGTAAGTAACAACTAGATACTCCATAACTAAATAAATATACCTGAGATGGTCTCCAGTTTGTTGCGGCTGATGGTGATTGAGCGAAGAATGATGATGATTATTATGTTGCGATTGTTGTTGTTGTTGTTGTTGTTGTTGTTGCGACTGATGATGCATATGCTGTGACGATTGAAGTTGCGAATGATGCGACGGATGATGCATATAAATACTATTTGGCTGTGAAACTGTATGTTGCTGCTGTGTTTGAGAATTGGTTGGATGATGATAGGAAGTGGCCGAAGTGACTGAGGAAGGTATTACTTGCTGGGATTGTTGTTGCTGATGATGCTGCTGCTGTTGTTGTTGTTGTTGTTGCTGCTGCTGCTGCTGATGATGATGGTGGACCTGGTGTTGATGGTGTGATTGTGTAGCGGCCCAGTAATGTTGCTGCTGTGATTGTTGAGCACGCTGGTGATTATGATATTGGCCAGGCCCACCTGTTCCGCCGTTACCTCCTACTGAACCACTCACGATCTGTTGTTGTTGCTGCTGCTGCTGCTGCTGTTGCTGTTGTTGAACTTGCTGTGCTTGTGACGGTTGTTGCTGTTGTCCAATTGTACCGCCTCCTCCTGTCCCGCCAACTCCTGGACCCATCGGTATGCCTTGAAAGTACTGACGAGTACTTTCCAACATATTGTTCAAGCTTACGTCCATTCCTAAAACAAACAAAAAAAGACGATTTTATTTATTTATTTTGAATGCGATTTATTTTTGAAACTTATAAGCAAAAGTTGCAAATTTAACATATACACTTTTGGAATTATATTTACAAAATTGAACCTTTCGGAAATTATAAGTGGACAAATTCAAAAAAGGAAAACCATCATGGCTTAGAAGGGGGAAATGGGTGGAAAGTCAAGGCCATTGCGACCTATAATTACTATTTTTAGTTGGCAATTTGATAAAGAGAACCTTGGGCTATGCTAAATGACCTTCTCAACTCTGTTGTTTCCCACAAGATAAATCACGTACTATGAAAAAAAAAACTCTGGTGTGAAACACTCACACAAATTTCTCTTATTCCTGTTCTCAAAATTATAATTGACAAATTTTATACTTTGTGTACCAAATTTAACGAAATTCGTCGAAAACTGTTAAGTAAAAGCGTACTTCCGGTTTACTAAATTTCTTAAAACACAGAATTTTGACTATCTATTTATTTCTAATTAATTTTGTTTGGATGATAGAATTGTATAATCAACTGTGATAGCACTTTAGAGAAAAACATAAACCCACCCCTCCCCACAAAGTGCCCTTAAATGAATTTTCTCAGAGAAATGTTTTAAATAAAAGTTGTAGATCATTGCATGTTTAGTTTATATAGGAAGTTTCAAGAAAATCGTCGGAGCCATTTTTAAGAAAATTGCGAAAAAGTTAATAAATCATTTAGTAAAGTGGTAAAGTAAACGCACTTCCGGTTATCCGATTTTTTTTTTTCCAAACTCGGAATTTCAACAACATATTTAATTCTAATTAACATTATTTAGATGGATAGAATTGTCTAATAAACTGAAATAGCATTTTAGATGGAAAACCTAACCCAACCCACCCTTCTCCCAAAAGTGCCCTTAAATGCATTTTTCCGGAGAAATGTTTCAAAATGAAAGTTGGTAGCTCATTGTATGTGTGGTTGATGTTGCTCGATATGGAAAATTTGACACGATTACAATACCTCCTCTTAACTAGGAGTAAGAGGAAGTAAAAATGTGGTCTGAAAAAAAACAGTTTCTCTGACTGCAATTTACATTATTATTATTATTATTATTATTATTATTATTATTATTATTATTATTATTATGGACACATATTCTTCAAATTTATAATTTTTACTAAATATTTAATTATCAACAATTTTTTAATTATCAATAGAAGAGAATCTAAACTTAATTCAAAAGACGTTTTTTTTTTAAAGGAAGCATAACCTTCCAGTTCCCCCCACAGAACCCCCACTAAAAACAATTTCCTCGCAAAAAGATACGTACAAACAAAAGTGATAGATCACTCTGTAAGTATATAGTTAGTAGTTTAACGAAACCCTGATGATATCTTTATGGGAGAAAGACGCAGAAAAAAAAACAAACAATAAAATCGGAACTTCTGTTTTCTCCCCCGCCACCCCCCACGATTTTTTTCAAACTCAGAATTTGGGAAATATATTTAATTTTAAATAATATTATGGAGGTGATGGATTAAATTAATTTTTTCGGCTAAAAGTTTCAAACAAAAATGGCCTAGGGGTCTTCATATTAAAATAGTTCATATCCCATTCTAGAAACAGTGTAAAGAAAACTGTTTAGTAAAGTCTTTCAATTCTTGCAATTCTGATAAGAAATTTTATTCTAATAATTAATGCTATGTAAATGATTGAATCGTATAAATAAACTAAAATAATACTTTTGGGGAAAGCGTAAACAAACAACCCCTTCCAAGGAGCATCCAATATTTCCCAGAATAATGCTTCACATAGAAATCGTTGGAGCCTTTTTATTTATTTATAATTTTTTTTATTCCAAGAAAAGCGCAAAAAAAACAAACAAACAAACAGGGAAATCCTTTTAATGAAGTGGTATTTCATGGTGGTATCTGAATTT
Organism: Triatoma infestans; assembly: GCA_011037195.1. Lineage (NCBI taxonomy): Eukaryota > Metazoa > Arthropoda > Insecta > Hemiptera > Reduviidae > Triatoma > Triatoma infestans. Next base: position 10,346 of record JAAEAF010004090.1, on the reverse strand, counting down.
TATCAGATAAATTTCCTGACGAATCCTATGGTGATTCAAGAAATGGGAATGTTAAATTTGAATATTCTGCGATTTTTTTTTTTTTAATTTTTCTTCATACCAACAGTAAGAGAAAGTAAAAATAAAAATCATATTAAAAAAAAAAAATCTGGTGTGAAACCACTCACACAACTTTCTCTTGTGAGAAAGTTTCCGAAATTGTAAGTGACAAATTTTGGAGTTTGTATACCAAATTTGATGAAATTCATCGGAAAACTGAAAAAAATGTTCTAAAAAACGCGGAATTTTAGCCGTCTATTTATTTAGTTTGGATGATAGAATTGTATAATCAACTATGATTAGCACTTTAGAGAAAAACATAATCCCACTCATCCCCCCCCCAAAAGTGCCCTTAAATGAATTTTCCCAGAGAAATGTTTTAAATAAAAGTTGTAGATATTAGTATGTATATTTGATATATAGCAAGTTTGAAGAAAATCGTTGGAGCCATTTTTGAGAAAGCGCAAGAAAGTGAAAAAAAAAAAAAAAATACCAGAAAACTGGAAAATACATTTTAGGAAAAATGCACTTTCGTTCATCGAATTTTTTTCAAACTCGGAATTTCAACAATAAATTTAATTATAATTAATATTATTTAAATGATAGAATTGTCTAATAAACTGAAATAGCACATTACAGGAAAACCTAACCCCACCCCCTCCCCTAAAGTGCCCTTAATGAATTTCCCGGAGAAATGTTTCAAATAAAAGTTGTAGCTCTTTGTATATGTAGTTGATACACGAAGTTTAAAGAAAATAGTCTGAGTCATTTTTGAGAAAATCGCAAAATAGTAAAAAAAAAAAAAAAACTAGTAAAGTGGTACTTCCGGTTGAGGAATTTTGAAACAAACGCACTTCCGGTTATCCGATTTTTTTCAAACTCGGAATTTCAACAACATATTTAATTCTAATTAACATTATTAAGAAGACAGAATTGTCTAATAAACTGAAATAGCACTTTAGATTAAAACTTACCCCCACCCCTCCCCCGGAAGTGCCCTTAAATGAAGTTTCCCGGAGAAATGTTTCAAATAAAAGTTGTAGCTCTTTGTATATGTAGTTCATACACCAAGTTTAAAGAAAATCGTCAAAACGTAAAAAAAAAAAAAAATCTAGTAAAGTGGTACTTGCGGTTGAGGAATTTTGACAGATAACGTAGTGTCAGATACCATGGTGATACCTAAACGGAATATCAAGTTTCAACTTTCTACGGTTTTTCGTTGTTGAGTTTTGCTATTCACATACACATACATACACACACACACACACACACATTCACACACACATACACACACACACACACAGACCATTTGCTAAAAACCACTTTTTTCGGCTCAGGGGACCTCAAAACGGATATTTCCGGTGAAAAGTCGATATCGAAAATTTGACACGATTACAATACTTCCTCTTACTTAGGAGTAAGAGAAAGTAAAATATATTCACATTACCTTAACACATACCTAATTGATATATATAAACAATACGATGATTAAAAAAAACTGAAAAGTGATTAAAGGATCGAATAAAACAAAGACAAGTGCAAGCAATGAAAGATTTATAACTAATTAATATTAAGAGCCATCATAAATACAATATATTATGCAAAAGTTGTTCGATTTTCCTATTATTATCTTCCTCTATAAGTTAACAAAAGCAATAAATAGATGAAATATATCGCTATAGGCTACAAATAAATAAACAATAATCTGTAGAAAGAAAAAAAAGAACGATTAACAATCACAAACCATGCATAACAATTTAGGCCTCATTAGTTTTAAATTTAACCACTAGATGGCTGAAGAGTTAACTTTACGAAGAGAATATTTTTATTACGCAAGTTTGAAACGAACCTTGTACATGACTTTTAAGATTTATTCATAATGAAATACAGTACAAATAAATTAATAATTAAATTTCTTCCAACTAAGAATTTTTACTAAATATTTATATGTCTTATTGTTTCATTTAAGTGAATTTAAACTTGTCCGGACACAATGAGCTCTGGAAAGTAACTGTATACCTTGAAGATCACCAGATAGCGTTTCTGTCGTACCCCGACGAAAATTTACAACAGTTTAGAGAAAGGAACCTAACGTCACAGAGAACGAATATGAAAGCGATAGATTGTTTTATATATGTGTGTAGAATTAGTATTTTAAGTTTAAAGGAAATCTTGGGCAGCCATGTTTATAAAATAACAATAAAAAAAAAAAAATTCCAGTCGCACTTCCCGGTTAACTGATTTTCATTAAACATAGAAAATCCAACACTATAATGTATCTTAATTTATTGTCGGTGGCAGTAACCTGTACTTTTAAGCTCAAATCATATTTCAGGGAAAATAAAATAAATAAACATTGCATCACCCAATAATAGAACGCCTCCTAAAAATCGACTGTCTCAGGAAAATATTAAAAAAAATAACAAAAAAAAAGTCTATTTAATTCCGAATTTTTTTTAGAGAAACTTAAAATAAATAAACAATAAAATCATACTTTCCGGTGTTTTCGAGTTAAACATTTTGGAGCTTCATACGATTTTTCATTTTTGAGATATTTCTTCGCACACAATACACTATGTAGTGGCATTATTGACAGAGAGACAACAATAGGAAGGTTACACTATAGTTACACTAAGAGATTAAATTACAAAACAGGGAGAATAGACTTTTACGTTTTATGTTGTGGTTCATACTATCTTGTATTTGGTGTTTAAATATATGTGACTATTTGTTATTAATTTATTATTAGACAAGATCACGATATTTATAAGGCAGTATTAAGAGAAAGTATACGAAAAGTATTAAGGTAAGCGTATATGAAACATTTTTTTATTTATTAAGTGATCCGTCTGAAAGTTAAGTCTGTGAAAGAGAAAGGCTTTCAATTATCTACAACAGATTTTACAGTAAAATAAAAACAAATTTCTGTAGCATATTTGGCCTCATTAAAAACACTTTTAACACAATTTTATTTATTTGGCCCCAGCCAGCTGATTTTTTTGCTTGCTTAAAAATTTATTTTAGGATGTTCTAAACAATCATCAATGACGTCAAATTTGAAAAGTTATTCAGGTTTTCTTCGATGTCATTGGCGCTCTCTCATGGCCAAAATATTACCTGCCTTATGTACGTACATATATACTCACCACCTCTGTATTTATGTTACGACTAAGCAAAAATATCCATAATTAAAGAAAAATTTTCGCATTTTATAACTGATATATTTTACTGTATTTATTGCAATAAGAAAGTGTCACGTGTGTGTTTTCCAAATTTTTTTAAGGAACTGAATTAATTTTTATGGTCTAAGGCATGTTCATTCTCCCTTCTCCGTTTTTACGTTCGGCCTACATTTGGTATAATTTTGCACAGATATATCCAAACTAAACATACGGAATACGATGTTTATATGGCAATGAATGTTTATACAGCAATGACCAGAGGAGTTTCTAAAGAAAAAAGAATTAGATCAGAGACATTTTCCGTGATAGCCTCTGCTTCATTTTGTGGTCATCGACCGGTTTCGGGCGTTTGCCCATCTTCAAAAGATGCGTTTGTCAGATAGTGTGATAATACAGACTTGCACAGAGCAAATTCAGTTTACACAGTCAGAGTTTATCCAATGTATCAACCAGTTTTCAATCAATTTAACCAGTGTATCAACTAAATTTGCTCTTTGCAATTCTATATTATCGCACTGTTTGACAAAAAGCATCCTGATAATGGTAGAACGCTCGAAACCGGTCGATTACCACAAAATGAAGCAGGCTATCACGGAAAATGTCTCTGATAATTTCCAGCTCTGCGGAACCAACCACCCCAACGAAAAAAGAAATCTTTGTTGCTCTATGTTTCGAGAACCATTGGTGCCCTTCTTCAGGAGCTCTCTAGTTTTTTTTAAAACGTAGGACGATGTCTACGAAACTCTGGCCATTGCCGTATAACTCTTTATAATTTTTAGGCCTGACGAATTTGAAAACCAATTTAAACGTATGTAACTTTATCAATTGCGAATAAAATTCTTACTTAGTTATTATCAATGTATACAGTGTTGATATTCCAAATATTTAACAAATGGGGTAAGCTTAACCTAATTTATAGCTGGTTATTATTAAAAATAAATAATCAAGTTAACCATATCTCTATACCTTAGATATTTGTTTGGTTATTCATAATACTGAACCTCCATTCAGTTTCAGCGGATTAAACTGTTTGTATATTATATTAGAAAATAATATTATATCGTAAATCTATCATAAAAGTTAACCAAATTATATTATGATTATTGCAAGTTATAAACAGGATTTTTCTTTTATTCGTCTATCAATCTTAAAATTATGATACCATTTTCTCAACAAAGATTTATTATTACGAAACTGTGTCAAGGTCTCTTCTACAGATAATTCAATAATATTTAAAATACTTTTTGGTATACCTTACCAATCTTGTATATCTTTGCTACCAATAAGTATTAGGATCCACAATAAAGAGAAGTTGCTTCCACTTAGGTGTATAAATACACCTTAGGTCTATAAATAGTTAGATTAGTGTTAATTAGAAGGACGTAACAACTGGTGTCAGAATTGGGATAGGCATCCCCCACCACATCCGAGGAGTTAATTTTTCCAACTAGACAATCTTTTAATCTAAAGAAATTGCAAAATTGTTGCCAACATTTTCATGAAGGAGTAGAGAATCTAATAGTTGAAACATTCGGAACATTTAGGCAGCTTACACACTGATGCAATGCAACTCACACGACCGACTTAAGCATGAGACCGATGTTTTCACATTGTTGTACAATCGATGCGACTATAATCTAGTCGAAATGGAGTCGTCAGAAAATGAGGATGTTATTATTTCTTGGTATTTTCTTAGGAGAAGGAAAAGACGTTTCTGGGTGCACCCGTATTTTGTAGATAATTTTGAACGAAGAATGTTTGTAGCTGCAAGGGAACTCAATGACCCGGTTAAATTTAAATCTATGTATAGGATGAGTCCAACAACCTTCTTAGTATAATGTGTAAGGGTGTTATGAGGAGATGTTGGTTGTCGATGATGAGTGATAAATAACACCTTAAGATTTGGTTAAGATATATAATTTGATGTATATGTATATGACTGACTGCCAAGGACTTTACACTGTAGAGTTTAGAACTGAACTGAACTGACAGACTGACGTGGCTAAAATTATATGTACGGAGTGAAGTTAAACTGATTTGTAAATCAACAGAATGATATCTGATGTGCAAAACTGAATTCAACAGAATGATTCTCTGACTGTCCATCTCTTATATATATATATACTGGCCGAGCCTCTCCTCTCTGTGCGAGAGGGGCTGTTTCTCTCCGCTAGAGTGGATGAGTGGTGGGGGTTCACTGGTTCACTAAAACCCCTACAAATGTATGGTGCTTCTATGTATAATGCTGGATATTTTTCTACTTCTTGCACTAATTTAACGCTGAATGCTTCAGCGTTCATTTTGCTATAAAATGAAGAAAATAATATTTTAATTGGCAATACATACAAAAACCAATGCAACTGATCGCGGTGCGACCGGCATGTCCAGTCGCATACAACCAGTCGTAAGGTTGCATCAGTGAATGCTTCTCGTAAAATGAATCAGAATCCTTATGGGTCAGACTGATGCAACTAGTTGCTTGAGTCGGTCGTGTGAGTTGCGTTGCATCAGTGTGTAAGCTGCCTTAGAAAAAGGCACTCCACTATACATTTTCAAGAATTGAATAAAAATAAAAAGACAAGAGTTGTTGCAAGTGGAGGATTTGCTTTTCTACTGAATTGTTTGTATGTAAGTACGCAATAGTGGAATATTTTAATTAGAGAAGTTTTTATTAAGTTGGATAATTAAGATTGGCCGACTTTATTTTAAACAACTTTTATTACAACCGATACGAAAAATCTTGAAAATATTACCTCTAACACAGGTGCGTATCGGCCAGAATATCACCACCGGATGTCAATACACAACGGAGAAAAGTTGCGAAAGAAAATTGTATAGTTGCTGCTAATTATCAACTCTATTCTAGATTCTGAACTTAAAACCAAATAATAATGAAGAACAAAATACAATAGCTCAAATACGACAAACAAAATTAAAATAGGTTTTGCAACAATTATTCTCGACCTTCAATTCGTTCAAGAACAAAATAATAATAAAAAATAAAAAATAAATAAATAAATCAATATAAAATAATGTCCTAGAAAAGAAAACATGATACTCTAAAAAAAAAGAAAAAATATTGTTTTAGTGAAATATTTAAGAATGAGGTAGGAGATATTTCTCACTTCTTTTCTAGTATTCAGTAAAATGTAGGCTTCAGGGAGGGGAGTTTAGAAATCAGTTCAAGGTCGAACAAACTCTCGCTTTAAACTTGTTTCAACAACACGAATGCACTCTAGTGTCGGTTGCTATCAACCATATCCATATGTTTTATAGTAATGTGTTCATAATTTTTTTATCTGTACTTCTACTCTCTATAATAAACAGTGAAAATACTGATAAATATGTATAATTATTTAAATTAGTAAACATATATTTATAGACAAACTAGAGTAGATTATATTGAAATAATCTTCCTCCTATATATTATTTATCTTAAATTGTTTATTTTCATTTTTTTTTTTTTTACTCGGAATTTTTCAAAATACTTGTGAATTTCAATTATAAAATTGAAAACATTATAACGTGTCCCAGTAATTATATAAAGTTTATTGAAAAATCGATGACACCAATACTGACTGCATAACAAACCTGATATGAAATAGCATCGTTTTCTTTCATAACAACCCCCCCCCCCCACAAAAATCAATTTTTCTTAAAAACAAACAACAAAAAAAACCTCAAAAGTGATAAGCCTATATGTGTGTAGTTAGCAATGCGAAGTTTAAAGATAATTGCGTAGAACTTATTATTTTTGTAAGAGGCGCGTATTGAAAATATCGCGTCAAATTTTCAGTATGTAATTATTAACGGATATAAATGATTTGAGGTCGCCTGAGTCAAAAAAAAAAAAAAAAAAAAAAAAAATCTGGTGTGAAACACACAAACTTTCTCTTACTTCAGTTCTCAAAATTATAATTGACAAATTTTATAGTTTGTCGAAAACTGAAAAAACTGTCCAGTAAAAGCGCACTTCCGGTTTGCTAATTTCCTTGATACTTGGAATTTTGGCCATCTATTTATTTCTAATTAATTTTCTTTGGATTATAGAATTGTATAATCAACTATGATAGCAATTTAGAGAAAAACGTAACCATACTCCTCTCCTAAAAGTGCCCTTAAATGAATTTTTCCCAGAGAAATGTTTTAAATAGAAATTGTAGATTTTTGTATGTTTAGTTTACATAAGAAGTTTCAAGAAAATCGTCGTCTGCCATTTAAATTGCGAAAAAGTGAAAAAAAAAAAACATTTGGTAAAGTGGTACAGTAAACGCACTTCCGGTTATCCGATTTTTTTTCCAAACTCGGAATTTCAACAACATATTCAATTCTAATTAACATTATTTTGATGACAGAATTGTTTAATAAACTGAAAAAAACACTTTAGATGAAAACCTATCCCCACTCCCTCCCCCATAACTGGACTTAAATGAATTTTCCCAGAGAAATGTTTCAAATAAAAGTTGTAGCTCCTTGTATGTGTAGTTGATACACCAAGTTTGGAGAAAATCGTCGCAGTCATTTTTGAGAAAAACGCAAAACAGTAAAACAAACAAAAAACAAAACTAGTAAAGTGGTACTTCCGGTTGAGGTATTTTGACAGATAACATACAATCACATCCCATGGTGATATCTAAACGGAATATCAAGTTTCAACTTTTTGCGGTATTTCGTTTTTGAGCCATGATGTTCACATACACATACACACACAGACCATCTGCTAAAAACCACATTTTTGCACTCAGGTAACCTCAAAACGGATATTTCCGGTGAAAACTCGATATCGAAAATTTGACACGATTACAATACTTCTTCCTCTTACTAGGAGTAAGAGAAAGTAAAAAATGTGTGTGTGTGTGTGTGTGTGTGTGTAAGAGAGAGAGAGAGAGAGATATCAGCAACAGAAAGTCGGAGAAAGTTGTTTTTATTTAAGTCCTACAATAATGTTTCGTTTATGAGGCCCCCACCCCCAACAATTTTCTTTAACCTTGATACACTAACTACACACATAATTACCGATCACTTTTATTTGAAATAATTTCCTGGTAAAATTCATGTGTTTTGGAAGAGAAAATGGAGGTTTATGCTTATTTTCGAGTTTCAAGGAAATCGATTGACCGGGAGGTTCCGACTATGCAGAGAAGTTTTTTTTTTTTTTTTTTTAATTTTTTGCGATTTTCTCCATGAAGACAACAAACGGTTTCGTTAAAGTTGATATATACTAACTATTCATATCATTATGGTTTAAGGAGACATCTCTACTTAATTGGGCTCATGCCGGATTTATTTTGTAGAGTGTGAGACAGAAGAGGAAACACCCATCCATCTTATGGGTTGTGAGAAGATTAGGTTCAGGACGTTTGGTCGGAGCAGGATGTCTGTGGAAGAGCTTAGGCTATTTCCCCATAAGGTTATTGTCCGATTTGTTCGGATTGCGGTGAATCTTAGACGGATTAGACTCGGGTCTGGATATTTGTTCTAGACCCGATTTGTTGTTGTTTTTCTTGGGGGTAGCTGAATGGGCCCAGTGGGGTTTTGGATAGCGTAGAGTTTGGTTCCTCCCCTCAGACAAATAATATTAACTATTCATAAAGAGTAATTTTTGTTTGAAACTTTTTAGCGAGAGAATTCTCATGAAGGGGGGGTTTTGAGGGAGGGTGAGTTTTGTATTTATCCCCCCCCCCAAAAGTCGTTTTATTAACGTTGTTTAAAACAACTAACATTTAATTAAAATAATAAGTTTCAGTGAATGTTTCCTATTACTTTCTCTTTACTGTTAGTAAAAGAGGAAGTATTGTAATCATGTCAACATTTTCCATATAGAGTTTCCACCGGAAATACTGGTTTTTAAGGACCCCTGAATCCAAAAAAAAAAATGGTTTTTAGAAAATGGCCAGTGTGTATGTATGTATGTGAAAAGCACAGCACAAAAACGAAAAATCGATTAAAAGTTTAAACTTGATATTCCGTTTAAGTATCACCATGGGATTATACAGTAACTCGTGTGTCAAAATTCCCCTCAACCGGAAGTACCACTTTACTAAATAGTTTTTTTTTTCTTCGATTTCTTGCGATTTTCTCAAAAATAACTCCGATGTGGTGGGGTTAGATTTTTACTCTAACATGCTATTTCAGTTTACCATACAATTCTGTCATCTAAATAATAATTAATTAAAATTAAATATGTTGTTGAAATTACGAGTTTAAAAAGAAAATTGGATAACCGGAAGTGCGTTTTTACAGAAAAGCATTTTTTAGTTTTCTGGTATTTACTCTAAAATGGTTACAACGATTTTGTTTAAAATTAGTATGTGAATTACACATATAATGAGCTAAAAATTTTTATTTGAAACATTTCTCCTGATAAAGGACATTTAAGGAGGCTTTTGAGGGAAGGGCAGGGTTTTATGATTCACTCTAAAGTCCTATCATAGTTGATTATACAATAATAATTCTACCATCTAAACAAAATTAATTAGAAATAAATAGATGGCCAAAATTACGAGTTACAAGAAAATTAGTAAACCCCGGAAGTAGCGTTTTTACTGAACAGTTTTTTTTTTCCGGTTTTCGACGAATTTCATTAAATTTGTTATACTAACTATTAAATTTGTCAATTACAAATTTTGAAAACGGGAGTAAGAGAAAGTTGTGTGTGTGTGTGTTTTACGCCAGATTTTTTTTTTTTTTTTTTGAGATTTGGTTCATACACTTTCGCACAAATTTGTGTGTGGAAATACAGATAATCATTCGATGAAAACAATAAATTATTTTGTTTCGTACTCAGGGAACAACAACAAAAATTTTATTTCCGTTAAAAACACAAATTTAAAAATTCGGCGCCAGCGCAGCAGTACTTACTACGATATAAGAGAAAAATTTTCAAACTCAGAAAAAAAAAAAACAACCCCATTCCTCCCCACAAAAGTACTCTTAAACGAATTTTCCTGGAGAAAAGTATGAGTGTAAATATACTTACTAAGTTTAAAGAAAATGCTGTTCACATACATACATACATACATAAAAATCTGGTGTGAAACACTCACACAACTTTCTCTTACTCCAGTTCTTAAAATTATAACAAACAAATTTTATAGTTTTTGCTCCGAATTTAATGAAATTTGT